>JAHZMU010000148.1:0-13374 GCA_027743725.1 Rambutsinella grinnellia | reverse complement strand
GAACAAAAAGCGTGAGTAAGCGAAATTTTAGAAATGTTTGATCTTCTTTAAGATAAACGCATTTTGAAAAAGTAAGTTGAAACTGTCATGCTATGCAAATATTTGAAGTATTTCAGCAATATTCCTTTTAGGAAAATGGAAGGACAGTTCTCATTTCTCCCAAGTAAATATTCGATCTCTTTTGTGTGGAGGATATACTTTTGTATTTTTAACAAACTAGAAAATGAGATGAGATTTACACAGACAAGGAAATTCGCAATAAACCTATTAAATACAAAACCAAAACGGGAAATAAATATGATGCATCATTTTCCTGTGAAGGATAATGTTACTTTGTTACTCAATCGGTGAAAGTTTAATCCAAACGGGTTACATCATCTTTCACAAGTTACTATTTGATTTCTTTACAGAACGCTAACGGCTTCACTTAAAATCAATATTGCCACAATGCCACACATTGTTCAATTAGTGTCTACACACAGCTCGTAAATGACAATTTTAATGTGTAATAAATTTATTTAATTTCATATTGACAAGATTTCAGAATTTAGAATTGTTTACAGGAAATGTTCTACTTTTTAAAAAATGCTTTGTTTTTCAACCTACCGGATATTTTGCAATATAAATATCATAATATTGATATCACATGATGGTCTAATGAAATCAAATATATCCGCAATTACTAATTATCATGAAGTTTCACATGCGCATAAAATTTAACAATTCCGTTTTTTATTACGCGATGTGTCAATTTCAGAGCAATGTTTGCAAATTAATAAATTATAGCATTGAAGTACAGGTTCGGTAAATGCGATTTACACCTAAAGTCGGGAACGTAGATATTAATTATGATTTTCTAACAATACTTAGCACTTCTTTCATGCCTATTACGTATAATGTAATTAAAAACAATCGTCTAAATAAATATGACATAGGTACTAGGTACTCTTCTATATAATTAGCACTTTTATAAAAGCTTGTCCCAAACTAATTGGTGCAAATTTCTATATATGCCTCTTAACAATTAACGTGTGTCCCGTTTTTTACTATTCTATTTTAATAAAGTGGGTCTCAATATCCACTAATAGTTTAACTACTTTAAGCCTATCAATGCGCCCATAATAAATACACATTAACTCACTTTCTCTCTATTCATTAAACCCTTTTAAACTTTCCATACGCCAAGTCCTCCCCCACTCATTCTTAACATGACTATTCAGTTGTAAACAATCGTGTCTGAAGGGATTGAGTAATAATCTATTGTCAACTGTCCTCGTTTTAAAGAACTATTTAATCAAAGCTCCCACCATATCCGTTCAGTTGAGAACATCGTTATAGACCGAGAACAAGCTACAAAATTGATAATGCTTGCACAAAATCCCATCAAGATAAAATGACAGTTATCCTCAGTATTAAAACTATTAATAGATACTGTGTGAACTATGAGAGAATTGACATGAAAAGTATGTCATGTCAAAATAGTTACGTAAATGGTCACAAAGTGAAGGAAAATCTTTTGAAAGTAAATATAAAAGCGTAAGTCAATAGTCAAACAATCTTTTAGCATTTCCTGTTTTGCAAATTATGAATAGTTAAGAGCGGTTTACTACCTACTCCTCCTTCTATTAGCATCAAGTTTTAAAATGTGAAGATGATTAGTCTTATTGCTTATTGCCTATAAGCGGTTGGGCAGAAAGTCGTTAGAATTACAATTGCATAATGTTGAATGAAACTGTGTAAACATTTCAGTTACGAGAGTGCGAAAAGGATGTGTAGTCATAATATGAGAATTTGGCATACTGTCAAAAACTTCAACTGGTCGTTTAATGATATTGATCGCTTGAGAGTGAGTTAAGCCATTGAAAAGGTATGATGCATTCGAGTGGGCTTATCTAAGGCTTAACTTGTTAATTATTGTTGAATGAATCTCTATTACGAGTTGTTTTGATGATCATTTCATTACTAAAAATAAGATGAAAAGGAAAGTTTTAGAATGGCTTTGTTCATTTAAAACCTTTTTGATTTTCTTGGTTTAATACATCGCAACAGTTGCCTTCTCTAATACAATAGACGCATCTGGGATCTCCCAGGTTTAATTACATTTAATACCGAAAGCATTTGTTAATTATAAAAGGTTAAAACTTCAATTTAAGACTTCTATATATGCAAAACCAATGCAATGAGTTCTGTTCTAATAGTATTACTCATTTGGGAGTTCCTCCTTCTTATCGACGTTTCAGTTAAGCTAAATCCATCGTTTTTATTTTTATTAATTATTAAATTGTAATTAAACAAGATTTCCAATACCATGAATAAAAAAGGCTTTCATTAGATTTTAATGACATTTTCCTGGCCACTGAAAATATGTTTGAGTGACGACAACGAAATAATTCACTCAGGAATGTTAGCAATCTGCAAAAGAATTTTTGATTCAATTTCGTTGCGTTTTCCTGATCGTGGACACATAAGACGTTAGTAATTAAATGCACTCACATATGGGCTTTATACTTTCTAAACTTTTCGGGAAGTGAATATGGCTCCCCTACGACGAACGTGGTTTGATCTTAATGATGTAAGGATGATGATGAGAAGTGCCGTGTGTATTGGTAATAAATGCCAAGGACGTTCAAAACACAACACTATGCAATCACACTGCAATCAAGAAAAAGGGCGAGAGCCGGAATGACGAGAAGACAAGAAGTTCTAGAAGCGGCGGAAGAAATAGGTACCTATGGTTGGACAAAAGTTGCATTCTAATTGCAGTAATATATGCTTGATTAGAGGAATGGTGAAGAGATAGCGAAAGATGAAAATTGCATAAAAGGGTTCGTTACAATGGAGGAAGAGGAGAATCATGTGAACAAGCCATTATGTTACTTGGATTACGTAAGAAGTGAGGAAGGAAAAAGGAAATAAGGAACTTCTTATTTTTTGCTAATGCCACTTGTTAACAGTGTTGAGAACAGTATGTGGCACGTTCAAGTAGCTTGATAAGATATTACGAGTTCCGTATGTACATGTAGAAAGAAAAACTGGAGAAAAGCTGACTTAAAAAATTGTTTGAAATTGTACGGCAAAAAGTAGACAATGCAAAATTAGGGGGAAATAGAAAATTTACCTTAAAGCACAATCTCTTTCACTTCTCATTTATCATTCGTATGACTTGCGTCTAATATGCTCCTGTCCGGCAAGGACAGTCAAGGTAATGAAGGGTGATTTAACTTTCAACAATTTTCAATATTAAACTATTGGTCACCATTCACTTTCTTAATTAGGGGAAATCCTAACAGAAAAAGTAAATTCATTTTGACAGGTGTAACCACACCGCGATTGCATGAAGCACATTCTTTCAAACGTGATAATTTCAAGAAATGCACTTGAGTGCCTTCACACTCGTGTTCCAGTGAAGGAGTATAAATTCTTTTGTAATTTGCACCATGTTACGAAATGACTTGAAGATTTTGCCCTGCAAACATGTCGAGTGTGTGGAGAAGCTTCTAATTTAAATTGTAATTAGAGGAGATATGATCTCGCACCCTATAATTCTTTCTCAATTCCCCTTCCAATCTTTCTTTTCGCATACAAACATCAATCAAAAGTAGACCTTCTTAAGTATTAGGTAAAAGTAAATAGATGCTGAAAGTACTATCTTCAAACTTAGCTTCAAGGCATGCCTTCTGGGAGGGATCTTAAGTCTGATGAGAATAATTTCTCTTGTTAGCCTGCAGCCCAAAGTGCAAATATTAAGCCGTGTAAATACACGTAATTTAAATTTTAAATTGTATTTATGAAGTAGTGAGAGTTATTTAACAATTTGTGCCAGGAGCGGAAGCAAAAATTAAACAATAGAATGAATCATTACTGTTAAAAGTTATGCAGCGGAAAAAGTATTAAATAATAAGGTGCAAAATTTCATGCATTAAACATGACCTACCAAATGGTAAGCAGCCTATTCGGTGCGATTAAAAGTATCCACTAAAAGTTCCCTGTAGGATTAAATGAAAATGTAGGTAGCTGTTATTACATATTATTTTACTTATACCCAGCTACCTACTCACTTACTCACCCACATTTATGTGACTTTTAATGTGCTGCAATCGAAAATGCAACCAGACTAGCTCCACATGCTTTCCTTGTTCGAAACCTCATGCTCAACTTCAAAATCTGCTACAACAACGTAACACAAACTAGAATTCCATCTGGTCTGCGTCGTCCCTATAGTCAAGAGAACCACTAACTTTTCTAATTCTTCAAGATGATCAGGTAAAAGGTAGGAACTTAAATATTAAAGTCTTAAAGCAAAGGAAGGAGCTAGGGCGTCTGCTTAAATGGAAGGAAGAAGCATTTCAGGATAAACATAATTCTTCCTTCNCCAGACTAGCTCCACATGCTTTCCTTGTTCGAAACCTCATGCTCAACTTCAAAATCTGCTACAACAACGTAACACAAACTAGAATTCCATCTGGTCTGCGTCGTCCCTATAGTCAAGAGAACCATTAACTTTTCTAATTCTTCAAGATGATCAGGTAAAAGGTAGGAACCTTTAATATTAAAGTCTTAAAGCAAAGGAAGGAGCTAGGGCGTCTGCTTAAATGGAAGGAAGAAGCATTTCAGGATAAACATAATTCTTCCTTCCCTTTCATATTGCTATGATTTTTCATGCATCCTTTTACGTTCCTTTACATGACTCCTATTAGTGCGTTTAAAGGTTCACTTTTTCTTTCTATTGCAATGCAACTGCACAACTAGCAGTACTCAAAGTTGTAGAGAGTTTTGATGGTTGACGCATCACATCCCATAGCCCATCTAGTCTTATTTTTTCTTTTAGCAAACAGGATTGTCTGTTTATAACAGTTGAAGTCTTTGTTGCAACGGAGAGTGTGCACTTCTTGTGTTGATAAGATTTTAGGTGAGGACTGAAATACTTTTATACACGTAACGAGCCACACCACCGTTCCTTTTTCTCTCATGAATGCTGATGGTGAGATGACGATGATTGTTTGTGAGTAAGTTAGTAGTTTGCTTGTCAGTCAGCAATCAGTACACATACGTGCATCGCGCAACAGTCCACATCACACTTATCTAAAAATATACAATAATAATACGTAATGCGCAATCATAATTGTAACATCTTCGTCCCACCGTCATCTTTAAGTTGAATTTAAATTAAGACTCGTTTAAAATCCCTGGATAAGCACTTTTTAATCTGGACAAGGCAGTGGATTATAATTTGATTTCAATAAAATTTAATTACCGGCAGAGTTACCAATTATAGAGATTACGTTTAGTGAAGATAAGACAATATCTGACTAAAAATTAAGAAAAAATAGTTAGTGATGCAGTCACGTTCTTGAACCCGTTTCACTCCTTGCCTTTTGTTCTGAGTGATTGCACGTGGATTAAACTCACTCCCATCCGTTCCATAGCATCTCTTCGTTGCAAGAGTGAGCATCATCGCATTCGTTAAAAGAAGATTTGTGCAGGAACGAAATGATTTTTTGTAGAGGAGGAAGGAAATGATTGTGTGTTTTTATTAATCCAACTCTCTGGATGAGGTCGAAAAATACCTGGAAGGAATTTTGATTAGGAATAATCAAATAGTTTTATGAGAATCGGTGCACGTGCGAATTCCATGTTGTATTTTGAAAAACATGGGAAGTGTTGAAAAGCTCATGTGAACTTAGGAAATGTTACGGATATTGATTAAGTTGGAGAAGACAAGTTAGGATTTCAATTAACACTTTCGATTCAGAAAAGGATGGATAGAATTTGCTTGTGTTGGATTCTTACATGAAATTAATCTTCAAGTTTCTTAAAAGACTACAAAGTAATTATGGATAAAAAAGATTAAATTTCTGAAGCAAATTAAAGAAACTTTTGTGTGTGAATGTGAGTGTGAGTGTGTTTGTGTAAGAGATTTTAGTTAACATCCGGGTTATAAAAATATTTTCTTATGGAAAGTTTTTTTTTAACTAGCTGATGAAACCATTAGGAGAGGAATAAAGCCTTGGCCCTATTTTTTTAACTTCCTGTGAAAATCTTCTTTTGTCAAGCTCATCGTAGAGAGGAAAACACAAAATAGTTTTGAGAAGCCTCCCATGTAGAGCCAGCAGGGGCAAAAAGCAAGTTTTATCACCAAAATAGGATCTGTGATCTTTGTTCCTGCAAATCAAAGAGAGCTTTAGAGAAGCCGTATATATTTACCTCTCCAATTACATACTCCTTTTAGCTCTTCAATTACAAACCTTTTATGCTATGCTCATATAGTTTTTGTGTATTATGCGGAGATTTAGCTAGTCAGAGGTATAAGGACGGAATGAAAAGAGAGACAAATCGAACAAGTTGTTTTGAGGTAATTTTTCTCTTTATTTTCTAGATTGACATTATATAGGTAGTTGGATGTAAACACGATTTTATTTTTAGATCACTTTCTATATTACATGATCATGATGATGATGAAGTCAAACAGCATCTTCATCATCATCACATTTATAATCTGATCGAAAGACACGCACAGAGACACAGGAGATGACGCTTGTGTACGGATAAACGTTATCTGACTCTGGTTACTATTGCATTTTATTATGTTTCCGTCCATTATTTTTTCCCTTTCATTTACTTTCGTCTTGATGCTTCCCCTCTCTCTTCCCTTTCAAGAGAATGGAATGGGATTCAGGTAGAGAGAAGAGAAGCAAAGTCAATCGAAAAATGAGATCACTTTCATTTCTTTCTTGGCTGTCTTCATTTCAGCCAAAGTACTTCCAGTAGACTTATGTAAAATTTCACTTTTCGTGTGATTTCTCTCTGTTACTGTGAAAGAGATTCATTCAGAGATTACCTATGTCAACAGTGACTGTACTCTGCCGGCAGAATAATTTATGATTAAATGTTATCGCAGCTGTCAGAGTTCATACATAGCGACGAAATAATCAAAAATTGAAGATAAATATGAGGAGACTCCCGATGTGTAGGGCATGGCATATTGTGACAGTGGTGGGTGATCAAGATTGCATAAATTTTCTTTTTCCGTAGACGGAAATAAACGGGTACTTCCAGTAGACTTATGTAAAATTTCACTTTTCGTGTGATTTCTCTCTGTTACTGTGAAAGAGATTCATTCAGAGATTACCTATGTCAACAGTGACGGTACTCTGCCGGCAAAATAATTTATGATTAAATGCTATCGCAGCTGTCAGAGTTCATACATAGCGATGAAATAATCAAAAATTGAAGATAAATAATAGCAGACTCCTGATGTGTAGGGCATGGCATATTGTGACAGTGGTGGGTGATCAAGATTGCATAAATTTTCTTTTTCCGTAGACGGAAATAAACGGAAAGAGGAATTTGGGCTGGATTCTCTTCTCACATTATCTCACCTGACATCACATCAGATCGCTCGACGACACTAGCGCAACGGGAAATAGTGAAAAAGTCAAGGCTTTATACGAAAAGAAAATATTGTACCGTTTTCTACTTTATTGGATGGGTGAAGAAATGGTTACAATTTTAGAAGGTATACTTCATCCATCACACTAGACTTTCATGATAGATGATCCTGTTTGGATATGATGCATTCATTGCACATTTCTTCTAAGTGTTGGGCAAATCTATAAAAGTTGTTTGATGTTACTCGCGTGCATATAATAAAGTACACCTTCCAAAAAAATTTACCGTTGATCCGTCTCATATTATCCGTCCCTTTTATTCTGAGTAATAATGTGGACCCGTTCACTTCTCTCAATTCTTGGCATAATGTAACAGTTTCTGTCCAAAAATTGAATCCCTTTTGTCATCAAAACAAGTCCAAAAATAAAGCGTCAGAGACAACATGAAATAACAATGATCAAAGATAAGCTCTTTCATATGCAATATCGTAATGAAATGCAATTTTGTTAATGCGATGGATTCTAATCCTCTTCTTCTATACACAAGTTATTTGAGAGAAAATGTAGACGGTTGACTGCTTCCGTTTACCATTAGAGGAAACTCATTTTCCAGCTTTTTACTTTTCATTTTTCTGTAATTTGCCTTATAAATACTTAGTCATGATCCATATGAACAACTTGTGCTAATAAGAGTGCCATTTTATAGTTTGTGATTGTAAAAGGAAGTGCATTTTAACGTTTTCCTACTGATTTTACACAACAGCTACAGCTGGAATAATCCATGTGGTAATAGGGCACAAGGGAGCTTTCAAGTTCTCATCCTATAAATACTTGAGCTCTTTTCACTTTTCCTTCTCTCGCCCACCACTATCATCAAAGGATGAACCTTTTACAGTAAAAAAATATCAAGGAATGTTTACCTCCCATTTTAATCCTTGGCTACGTCCTAAAAAGGAGTAAATTTTTATCCCCAAAAGACGATACACAAACAACATCAACAAGAGATGTAAATGAACGTGATATATTCGTAGCGCGGCCTTTGCACAATGACATTAAAAAATATAAGGAAAAATAATTGTATGCTTTTTGTGCAAAAAATTTACTCAATCCTCTCACTTATTCGAGTACGTTCATCTTTCTCAGCTCATCATCATCTTTGTCAATAATAATAGATTTTGGGGAAGGAGAAAATCAGCAAAAGTGCTTTGGATTTTGTTTACCTGGTTGATTATAAAGAAGGGAAATGTATAGCATATGAGGTGTGTATTCAGAAAAATCTTGTCACTTATTCCTCCTCTCTCTCTCTGGCAATGCCAACATCCCACCTATTCTGTACCTGGTGGCCTGTATGCCTAGTGAACCAGTGTAATGAATGAGGAACAAACAAACAAAGGAATCAGTTATGGTGAAAATTCTCTCCTCTCATCTTTTTTCCACTTTGTTCGCTCATGTCACTCATTTGCTCACTCACAGGGAAGAAGACTCAGACAACAATTTTGAGAAAGAAGAATCCCTTTTCATTTTTATTTAAAATGTGATTGTACTATTGTGTATTTTTGCTTGAGATGAAGCTCGCACAGTTCGGTATTGTGCCACCATTTAGAAGTCATCATCATTATCAATGCCATTTTCATTGCAATGCAACGCCAGACCTAATCGCTATCGCTATTTTCACATTTTACTCACTTTTCCTCTCAACCATAATTTCTGTAAGCTTGTTACAAGCTTGTTATACGTCATGTAATCTATAACGATGCACAACAATTCAATTTATAGCCTCTGGGCACTCGGCCTAATGTAATTATGTGACTAATCTCTAAAGAAAATATAACATTTGGGTAGGCAGTATAGTTGGGCTTTTTCATTAAATTAAAGTCATTAAGACTACCAGCAAAGCACTGATTAGCAGAGATGAGAAAAATCTTAATCTCTTTTGTTTCTTTTAATCCAAAGACTAAAATCTTGATCGTAAAGAAAAATAGAAATGATTTTAATGTTTCGTGATTTGATTATGATGTGAAGTTGATAGTATTTTTGGTGAATGTACTTGTCATCTGTCATCATGTCCCAACTTTTTCTGAACACGAATCCATCTAATAATATTAGTAGGGATTGTTGCGGTGTAAAAATAATTTCTTTTCCCTTTTATTATTATCCTTAATAATAACCGCATATACTACATTTACCACTCTATTCATTGTCTCCATTTCACATTAGGAAAAGTATGAATTATTAATTGCATGACAAGAGAGAAAAAATGCTCACACTTTTCATATAAAATGTATCGATTGCCAGTCATATCTTCATCATCATTTTTCACATTCCATTTCCTTCTTCTTCCACTCACCTGAAAATGAAGAGCTTGAGCCGGCGGTGATGATGATGTGAAGGACGTTGCGTTCTCGAGAGAGACAGACAGATTCCCTTTCCATTTTGTAACATTACTCGCATATCTCATATATGAAAATTAGTCGTTTTTTTGTTTCCTCTTTGATCAAACAGCCATCACTTTTGAAACCTTCTCAAATGAAAGTGAAATATTTCATTGTTAAAGATTTTGTTTTTATTGTTTATGGCTGCCAAATTGAGTCGTCTTATACCTCTTGTTTATTATGCATTTTACCACCTATTCTATTACATTTGTATCCATAATTGAGCGAGTGAAAAGATAATCATTATCTCTGCAAAAACGGAAATGATGCGTAGGATGCAAACGCATAAAGTCCTATGAACCACACACTATAGGGTTCATTCAAAGATATTCACTTTTGATGTGTTCAAAAATGGGTTGAAGGACGCTGTATAAAAATATATATTTTCTTTGCAACTTTTTATTAATTTTTTACTGTTTCTATCTGCTTCTACTCATTAAACTTCCAAATGCTCTAGACCACAGAACGGCAAAAGTGTTTTTGTAAGTCAGTCAGAGATACTTTGCATTACTTTTTCCATATAAAAAGCATCATCTTTTAAAACGAAAGATCTTTTACCAAAAAGTTTTTTTTGTGGTGTATGGTGACGGTGAGGTGAGGTTGTTGGCATTTTCTATTATGCATGCGTGCGTGGACATATGGCGTCCCAATGATATAAATGTGCTCACATTTTAAGTAAATTCTCTCCTCCTCTTACATACTTTTGTGTAACGTTACTAATCACATAAAATGGAACATTAAGTACTTTGAATGCTATTGGGATTGGCATATATGTGAGGGAGAGACCACAATCGCATTTCAAGAGAGTCCATTATCGATACGAATTTCTTATTAAGAAAGGTGTGCAAAGATGATAAGAAAATAACTGTTTTTCTCAGAAAAGCTATTCTCCTTTGGAGAGAAAAATAGAGGAAATTGAGGAATCCAGAAGAAAAAAATCCTCTTCCGTCAACAAGAAAAAACATTCACTTTCTTGAAGATGATGAAGATCAAAAGTAAAGTCCATGGATCAAATGTGTTACACAAAGTAGGATTTTTTCTTCTTTCTTGCCTTGTAATATGAGAGGTGTGGAATCAAGCTTTAAGGAAAAAATCTTTTCATTCTCTGGAACTAGTAAAAAAGGTAGCTATAAGACTTGAGATGAAATAAGAGTAGAAAGCAGGACTACCTTGTAAATTACGAGTTGGCTGTTGTTTTGGCTGCACACTAATTTTCCAGTATTTATTAGGCAAGGCACCTGCTCTCGAAAGTGCTTGTTAGTGTAGTTTATATAGTTGACCCTATATCATGATCATCAAAACCTGAAACTATGTACTAGGAAGAAAAATGGTCTGAAATCAGTCCCTTAAGCTATTGTTACCAGATCCCTGTATTCTCAACATTGAAAAAGCTGAATCAACAGAAAATATATAGGTTTTCCAGCATTACCAAATAGGGAAGTAGCTTTGCTATAAATTATTAGTGAGACTTGAACAAGCTTGTGCTAAATCGACTGAAAGATGATAATAAAATTAGACAAGATGAGAGCTTATCGTTGCTTCACTTCTCTCTAAACCCGCTGACTTTGGATTACTCACGTAATTCATTTTTTTTAGAAATTAGAGCACTTTTTGAGGGTTTTTGTAACAACGAAAAAGCTATACTTTTTGCTAATATTATAGAATATAGGTTGGGAAAATCGACGTAAGAAGTTTGTGTGATGTTGCAACACACTCTCCTGAGGCAACACTTGTCACTGAGGTAAATAATGTGGGTCGAACTAGAAGTAAACTGGGACTCGGGTGTATAGCAAGTTAGCAATGACTATGAGCAGGTTAAGTGGGGAACACTTGAAATTGTTTCTCTTTAGATGCTCTAAATCATCCTTATCGTTTTTAACAAATTTCAAACTATTTCGTTATAACCAGGAAGGTGGAGATAATCTATCTTGAATGGAATTAAGCAAAGCTCTAAATAAAAGCTCTTGCATTTTAATTTCTGTCTTAATTTCGGTTTCACTTATTGGTGACCTTAACTTAACCTGTATATCAAACTCTTTAACCTTTTCATTCATTTTTGAAATTTAAATTGGTTATGCAAAGGATTCTCGTTAAATTTGTACTAAATAGCTTGATTTTAATCTTATATAATTGACATTTCCGTTCCAAAAAAAGTTAGTGTGACCTGCCAATGCTGATTTTATAACTTGATAAGTTAAAACCTTCACAACTTGCCAACTTAAAGTGCGTTTTTGGTTCTTTAGGCCCATTATATAAAAGAAGTACAAAGCTCAAATAATGCCTTTATTTCACTTTCTTTGCATCCATTTACATCTCGGAAATTAATATATTATTTAATACATATAATATTTATAAAAATTAGTTCGAGAAAATAAGAGAGAAATCAGAAAAATCACAGAAAAATCACAGAAAATCAAGGGGCATTGGTGCAGGAGCTTGGGGCGAAAGGCAAACCATAGGATTATTTCTAGTTGGTGGCAGTGAAATCAATCAGCTTTTCAATTCAAAATTGTTGTTTTCCTCGGACAAAATCTAATATCTACTAGGAATCCATAATTCCATGTGGTCCAATTAAAATCTGACCTATTTTCCCGCACATCCTCATTCCTTCTCGACGAGAAGTTCTCGTTTTCCTTTCATCTTCGGTTTCATCTTACGATTAGATGATGGCATATGCCCTCAGCAGCAGCAAAAATATTTTTTCCTTGAAAAATGCTACTTTGTTCCAGTCATCTGCCTACTTTGACCTTCAATCATGCACTGGAAAAGGCAAAGGGCCTTGACGCATTTTGTACAAAAGATTTCCTTTTACTCTATCTGAATCCTTCTTTACAAAACTGGATCTTTTTGTTATCGAAATTTGGATGAAGATTCGGTTAAAGTTCGCGTGATCTTATTGGAATGGGATTGAGTAATACCAAAAGGTATTCATTTTTTAGTCTTTTTCTGGAGAGACTCAAACACGGAAGACCTTGAAGAAGGTCAGTATGCCAATGGCTTAAGGACTTAAGACAAAGTCACTGTTTCCTTTCATCCTGACTCCATATCCTTGAGCTAAATTTTACTTTTGTAAAATTTTACATCATGCATTTGGGAATAAATTTTTGGAGAAAGCTTACAAAATGATTTAAATTGCCAATTTACTTGGCAATCATTTATCTTAAAATAGTTTCTCAAATGATACGGAAAACTGTAAAGAACCAAATTAAAATTGGTCAATGCTTATCAATCGGAAATGCATAAAAAGTACTTTTTCATTGCACGTGACTCTAGTAAATTTATGTAATTGTGCACGTACATTTGTAGCTCGTACCTTTTCCTAAAAATCAATTATCTAGTTTTATATGTTTCCCTTTTAGCATTTTAGAATATATTTGCTAGAAAAATATGCGGCTATACCAAAACCAATTGCATAATGCACATGTAATAATTTCCTCTATAATTTTTCCTAGCTACCCAAGAACACAATTTATTATAAAATCGATTTTTTTATTTCCTCTTCAAGTCAACAGGCTTTTACACTCAATCAATTTCTTTAAACGTTTAAAGTTGTG
>JAHZMU010000146.1:0-13131 GCA_027743725.1 Rambutsinella grinnellia | reverse complement strand
TTCTTTAAAATAAACTTCTCCATCGCTGGACGAAAGGAACAAGAGTGAGAAGAAAGGTAATATTTTATAGAAATATATTCCTAAAGCAAATTATATTTCTTATGCTTCAGCTTCAGAGAAGTTTCAGAATAGTAAGAAGTTTAATATGAAGTAGCATTTATAAAAAAAATATAAAAGCAGATAATCCATGGAATGATTACCTTTTAAATGTTTAGTATTTGAATTTGAAAAAATTGATATTTAGAAAAAATACTTCTGATATTCCATACATGAAGAGCTCAAGTCTACGAATTGAGTCCTTTTAGTTGGCATCAGGACATCAGATTTGTGTCGTGAGAAAATTGTTAAAGAATAAAAGGGTGGGATGGAGGAACTTTTAAACAACTTACGAATCATGTGTCCACCGCGAAGAGTTCTTTGTGCAGTGCTGGAAACTCTAAATGAGATGCCATTCTACGTAGTCTTCCTAGAGCCTCTAAATGGAGAAGGCTTAGCTCCCTGAAAAAATGAATTGGAGAAAAATTTAGTTTGAAAATTTATAGAAATGAAATTGCATGAATATTGAATAGGTTAAGAATTTTACCTTAATTGAGGTACACGTGCGAGCAAGGCGTCTACAACGGTCACATCCCCCTTAATGGGTAGTCTGTGGGTCTTCGCCACTTCCAACCGTAAAGATCTCAGCACAGCTGCGCTCAATTTACCGATTTCTTCTGTTCCCTTCAGCCCCGGTCGATCTAAATCGTGGTGAAAGTTTGCAATAAATACAAATTTCATTTTTAGAAAAATGCTTCATTAGAAATGAAATGGGATATTAAGTATAAATAAAATGAAAAATGGTTAACCCGGTGAGAGGAGAACATAGGCGGAATAGAGTGCGAGTTGAGTCTCGTTGAGTTTGAGCTCGGCGAGAGCTCTGGCGACATCGAAAATCGTCGAGATGAGGCTGAAACAAAATAGAAATTAAAATAAAGTAAACTCCTAATGTTGTTTTTGTAAAATGAATATGAGTGACAAATGTAAATGGCTAGCTAATAATACCTCATTTCGGTGGTATCCGCAGTGAGAAAGGCATCCGGTGGGACTGTAATTAATTGTTAAATTAATTTTAGAATTATAATAAACTTTTCATGGAACATGTTTGAGATAAACCTAATATGTAAATTATTATCATATTAAATTGCTTACGCAGTGTTTCACCAAACAGGACGGAGTTGGTCGCTGGATCAAAGTGACGTGAGACACGGAGAACGACAAGTTCAAAAGCACCGGCTAAAAGTAAAAGGGAAAATGATCAGCATCAACTGTAAATGAAATTTATAATAAATACATGTACATAAACTTACCTTTTAGCAACACAATCTGATCATCTTGAGGAAGTCTCATGAATCCAGGAACCATCTTCGCAAACTCGATTATTTGTTGGACGACGGCTGTGAGGCGATTGGCAGCCTCGAGCCAAAGTTCTTCATGACCCAAGTCTTTGTAGTAGAGGACCTTTGAAATATCCTGAGGCCGACGGAGCATTTCTGAGATTTGTTCTGGAAAAAAAATTAATAGATTAAAATGACAATTGCAACACAAATTTCATTTAAACATTTCTCAGTTAGCTAACCAGTGGAATATAGACATGTCCGATTGTGTGCATCAGTGATGGTCCTAGCAAGGAGTTCTGAGATCTGCAATTCCCAAATAATGAAAGTTATATCTCAAATGAACAACTTGAATCTGGTTTTATTTTCACCAACTTATTTTCGAAATGCCTTACCTGGATAGAATTCGCAGAATGCAAGTTGTTATTACCACTACTTGTACTCGAGGTCGTCGTGCTGATGTTTATCATGTTTTGTGAGTCAGGTAGTTCGGATGACGAGCTAGATCTGTTCACTACAGGGTCAAAACCACTACTTGTGGTCGAATCTACGAAGTCACCAGCAATGTCATAGGATAAGCTTCCGGGTTGACCTTGTGTTGATGCTTGATTGTAGGCAGTGGGCGGAGTGGGAGTAAATCCGCCGTTTGGTGTGTATCTGTTGATCAAACACAATTAATTAGCAGCATTCTTTTCAATTATAAAAACTTTACACAAATATTTCATAATATCCCATGATTAAGTTTTTTTTATGACGCTTGGGCTACTTTTCAGCCTTCCCTATTCCCAGGTAATTCCTAAGACATGAACAGCGGAAACACCTCTCCCACTCAATAAAGAAATTTGATACTCTCCTTATAAAAGGAACAATCCTAAACAAACCTCCACGCAATATACAGGATACTAATTTTTATCCAAGAAGTAGGTCTCCCATTATGTTCGTAACGGGACTTGTCTCAAGAAATGAAAGGTAAATAAAGCAATAACATCTTTTATTTTCACCATGTCATAATGTACCTCTGTAAATCTAACTTAAAAAGCAAATAATGCCCACCCACTTTATTATTACATATTGTGATGGAGTCAGCACTTTGTTCCATCAAAACTCAGCTCACACACCGGCCAAGTTCCGGTAGCAGAGTGAAAGGAAGAAGAATTAAGAAAAAGTAGGTTATCCAACATACTTCTCACCCCAATATGATTGCTTACATAGTTTCAAGTTTCCAGGAAAAGGGGATTTCTTTACACTGTGTCATGTTTCATTTCTTTTCTTGTCTTGTCGGCTTCTCTATAAAAACTTTTTGCTCTCTGTACGCAAAATATCACGCAGTTTCTTATTGCGTCCGTCTTAATTGAAAAAGTCTAAACCTGACCTGACCCGAATTTTTGTATGAAAAAAGCACAGCTGCTGCCTTACAATAAATATGGAATTATCTAGATATTGCAATCTAATAATTTATCACTCTGACTTCATCCGTTTCCCCCAACAAGGGAAAATAACGGGAGTTGACGTGTGTGAATGTTGAGGTGAATCTATAGAGGTAATTCTAGTTAGTTGGTAAGTGGTTCTCATACACAGCAATTTTGTTTTCCATTGGTGAAATAGGTAGTGGCATGGGTTGTGGGGTGTTTTTGCACTTTACTACATGACCTACATATATTTAGTCAGAAATGTTTAGAATATACATGTTTTTTTAAAGAAAAACTAGGAATCGATAAGGTGAAATGGCAGGTCTGCGGGAAGCAAGATAATTTGCTATTTTTCATGGCTTTCCGCATGACTTATTTAAAACTTTGCTTTCGTCATGTTTAAGAGGTCAGGATTGAGAGAAAAACATGGAGGTTTACAATTTTTATTTAAGGTTTGAGGCAAAATAGTTAAACCGTTAAGATGGGAGTTGTTCTTTCAAATGGTTTTAAATGGTGATGGGATTATCTACTTTTATTACTATAATTATGTATGAAATAATATCCGATGAAAGGATAAGATCTGAACTTACTCATTGGGGTAATGACTGTAAGGGTTGATGTGTTGAGGCTGGTGAGGATGATGAGGGTGATGGGTCGTTGTCTGCTGTTGATGATGATGATGCGGGTTATGAGGGTTGTAAGGTAGAGTGTCCGAACTTGACGGAATGGTATGGTCATAGCCACCTCCGGAGGAATCAGGTGCGTCCAAACTATTACTACTGCTTCCTGAGGGTGGGCCTTTCATCTGCGCACGGTGGTAACGCACCTCATCCTCAACCTTTTCCCTTTGCTTCTTCGACATACGCCCGAACTTGACAGCTAAAAAATATAAAAAAATTCATAATTAGTTTAACGAGTTATGTAAAGTACTGGAAAACCACGCGACCCACTTTTCACCTCTAAGTATCGTCATAAATTTTGGTTGTAACATGTATAATATTTGGCATTTCAACACTCATGGATTTTCCCATTTTCTCTGAATTTACGCTGACGATGGATTGACTTTGGAGTAAATTTAACTCTTTTTTTATGGCATAATCATGCATGATAAATTACAAGGCATTTTAAAAGTAGGTTTAAGATTATCAAGTTTCCTACCAAACTAATTGCATACGTCTCATGTAGTTGTCTTCATAAATATCGTTTTACACTTGACATATGCTTGAAACGGGACTTGTCTATTATTTCCCTTGCTTAAATTAGCATAATAGCCTCTTTACTTTCTGTGATTCCTTTCGTCCATCTTCTCATAGTTGCTAACCATTTGCAGCAATCATAAAATTTTCATCTCACCCAAGTGCAACAATAACCTACATTTATCTACCAATAATAAAAGTAATTTTAATGCAATTTTTACAATTTCTGTCAGTCTTCATTACTCCTACCTATTTCATTATCAATACCATTTTTGCGACATCTTTTTTGCTATACGCTTAGGTAATATGCTAACTTCTTCACAAGTTGTTCTTCTCTCTTTCAGCTCTTCCTACTCATTTTTGCATTGGTTGCATTTCCTCTGTGTCAAAGTACAGTTTGGTATACGACTAACTAACTCATTGTTGGATTAAAGAGGCGTCTCTTTTCCATTAGCATACCACCCACACATCAAAGTCCTCCTGATCTCCTCTTCGAGCTCATCATCATTGTACCATTCAATATATACTGTTTATACTATATTTTTAAACTATCATGTTCAGATACCATCTGTATTATTCGTTCTTAAAACCTTTCACACAAATCCAATCATGTTGACTTTAACAAAGTCAAAATACAAATCGCCATGCATGCCAAATCCTGAGAAATGAGCATCATCGTCACCAACATCTCTTTTCAGTTTTTGCAAAATGCCAAAAACCTTAACAATAGTATGATACGAGAAGCCATACACATCCAAACTAATTTCATTTCGCACACGCACTCTCCGAGTACAAATAGACGGAAGGAAAATAAATGGAGAGTTCGTACAGCACACTTTATATAAAAAAGGGATATTACGTAGTAAGCAAAGTACTATATAGAGAGAAGAGAGAAAAATGACGAAAGAGTTAAAAAATAGTATGTATTGAGTTGAACAACGTTTTCTTGTTAACATACATCCTCAGCATGTGTACATATAGACAGCCTCATCAGAGGTTAAAGCCCTTTTTACTTACATTTTGTGTTTGGTCATAATAAAAAAAGAATTTTTGTTACGTTATGTTTGCTACATAGCTTATAGGAGGAATATAAACAAGCACGTATCCCTATCATCAAAGAGTAACAGCAGCAGGTTTAACGAACGTTCTTGGCTCAAATGCCGCTAACCTATGCCTACGTTTCACGTTACGTACTTGCTTACAACGGTACTCATACGTAGAAAAAAAATATGTGGAAGCACTAGAGCAGATATGCCTACACACGAGAGAGAAGAGTATTGTGGTTTTGGCGAGAGCTTTTCTCTATTTAACTCGACTGAGTCATTCCGACAAGCTTTCAGTTCTCGTCTGGCTCTCTCCACGACGAGAAGTGGGGAAAGGAAGGTCTGCGTCACTTCAAATATGATATGAATCTTGCCGTAATGCAAAAACGTGCAAAATGTATTATGGATGCTGTACGAAAAGAAAGTTTTGGGTGCTTTCTCATCAAATGTTGATTTTTTACACGAGGATTATTTTCTATTCAGATTTAAAGAGATGTTTTTATAAAGAAATTGCAATTTTCTTCTGCCATTTATCTCATATCTGGTATAATACACAGCGCTTGCCCGAAAAAAGTTTCTTTCATGTGAATTTCTTTTCATTTGATAGCCATTCTCCGGTTGATCGGCACCACAGGCTACACTGTATAGACTTTCTGCTTCATCTCTCCCAAAAGGAGTCTGTTGAAGAAGAGCAGATGACGATGTTTATACAGCAAACAAGCAAGAATAACATTTTTCTTGTGTTCTATCGCGTCGATGCGGAAGAGGAAAGGGAGCTTTTTTGCATTTTGCTATTACTTCCACTTCCATCTAAATGTTTGGAAAGCAAAATGGGAAGTTTGTTTCTTCTATTTGCAAGTAATGAGCTTGTATATTTATCGCACTCTGTGAAGTGAAATATACTGTTTTGCAATGTTTATATTTTCATATCTCGCAAGACAATCTATAGAAGAATATAGCTATTTAGAAAAATGTATTTCTCCATCTTCTCCAGTTTCAAAACTTTGCCCTGCACAATCAGCAGTCATCTCGTTTCATGTAATCCTCCCACCATTTTCTTTGAAAGTTGATTCCATCCATCTTTTATCTTTTATAGTAGGATGAAGTATTCTTTTTCTTAAAAAAACGTATACATTTGGGAAAAGAATATACATTTTGGATTGAGAAAAACGAAGAAATAAATATGCTTCTTTTCATCCTCTCGTTCCTTTTTCATCTCAGATTTCCCTGTTGAAATTCCCTTCATTTTTAATTCTTTCTAGGGAAATAGAAGAAGACAGGGATTCCGGGGAGTACTTGTTTGAAAAGAGCGGAAGTGAAGGAAGCGCTACGTGTGCAGATTCTATTTCATTACAGTTAATATTTTCTGCACAAAAATATAGCCTTACTCTTCCATTCCATATTCCATACGGTTGGTATTTTGCGCACAGCACGTACCATACACAAGCAAACGATAACCCTTCCAAGAGGAAGTTGCTGTCTAAAGTCTTCAGCAATTCTATGGTATGGCAGGAGGAAACAAAATGGAGAAACTTTTATTTCCACAGTTCCTTTCTCTTTCCCAGTCTCGAAGCTTTGAAACATTAAAGGAAATAGTAGCGACTGTTCCAACTGGAGTAAAAGAGAGAAGTAGGTGGAGTATAGAAATGGAAAGTTAGTTGATCCACCAACGCTATACCTACTACAATTTTGGAAGTAGCATGGTAGTATTCTACTGCGGAACTTACAACACTTTCTCATGAAGATGATGGCGAATGTTACAAAATGCCAAACAAAAGCGGTCGCACTACCACACACGATATACTCCGACTTGAGCGAACCGACTCATACTTTCTCTTATACAACTTTTATATCTAAATGGCTCTAATAGCTTCTAGCTCATCTATAATAATATTCCAAAGGCTCATCTTCCTCAACATTGTCTAAGTCGTTTTAAGTTAATCTAACATCTTCCTCTTTACTCCCAGAAATGAATGCTTTTCCTGAACATGTTTTTTCTTCCAAAGTGAAAACACAAGAAAACTCATCGCATCGCCTTCTCCGCTTTACTCTCAAGAGTGCACGGATATATTTGACAATAAACACGAGGAGCGTGGTGGATAGATAAGCCTACTCATTCCTCCAAACTATTTTCAGCAGACTTAAAGTCAACTTAGCAGAACGTATAAGATCGATACGGAAATGGAATGTTGTACGGTTTTCTCACCAGTTTTATATACAAAGTACATATAACATGAATTGGGCTCTACAAATTTTCATAATGATATATTTACGTTTGGAAAGAGGAAAAAAGGAAGAAAGTACAAGTATTTTTATTGAAAACTGAGGACCTAGAACAGAGCTGGAGTAGCCAACACGCGGAAGATGATAGTGGAGGAATGGAAAGTAATAATAAAAATGTTTGCATTCGTATCACTCCGCATTTATAAATAAGCCAAAAAGTAGAGTTTTGTAATAGGCTTAATGAAATGGCAGTGACTGAACCAAAGAGAAAAGTATAATAGTATACATATCTCCTCCGATATAGTTTCCCTCTCGGCAGACTAATTGTAAGATATAGAAAGCACATGAAACGTTGCACGGAATAGGATAATGGCACTAGTATGGCATGTGCTACATGGACAAAAACACTCTCACTTTCCTTTTTATCTCAAAGTTCCATTCACTTGTGTTATGTAAGCGAATGTTTTTGTGCGCGGAGGGGTATACATTACCAAAAAGCTTTTGCGAGTCCAAGACCGACCCTATTTCACCAACAAACATGAGGATGCCGATGATGATGGTGGGAAATGTAGGTCAAACTGGGGTTCTCTCCCAAAAAAGTGCACCAGAAAGCTGACACACACACACTTTACTTATCGTCAGTCTACTACGACCGTACAATTTCGCCTTTCTCATTCCAATCCACATAGTTTTTAGGCGCTCATATGAAAATGTCGCACACTCTCCACCAGACTCGCCTTTTCCATAATCAAACCACTCACATGTGCTTCTTTTGGAAATGGATGGATGGACTTGAATACCATTTTTATAAGTAATATTCCCTTTCTTATCCGATTATTTGGAAGGAAAACATGTGTAAGAGAGAATGAAAGAGAAAGCTGAAAGGGAAAGGACTGATATGGCTCGCGTAATTTTATACGATTAGAAATGAACTGGAAGTATAAATACAATGCGCATTTTCACATGTCCAGTCAAAACCACGGTTGACAGAAATAAGAAGGACATTTTAGGACTTTGCTCTTTTATTGACTCACTCACATTTTTTGTCATCCTTACTTTAAAGACATTTTTATTCACTTCCCTTTATTATGCAAGACTATATGCGAACAAAGTAATGATAATAAGTTGTATTCTCAGGTTCAACCTGGTTTATAGCTCATCTTCCATTTACTGTCTTTTGTGGAAGGAAATGAAGCGGATATGTTCAGAGAATATAACTCTTCGTCTTCAAACGGTTTTTATGAAAGGGAACTCTAAACCGAAAAAAAATTTCTTGTCCTTATCTAGAGCAGGAGTGGGTAGAGAATCTCCACGTAAAAAGGAATTTTAATACCAACGAGCTCTTTTTATATATCGAAATGAAATAAAAAGATTTTTATATAAAACCTTTTGACTATACTTTAAGTGGAGCCGCTTGGTGGTGGGAGGAGGAGAGAGGACATATAAAAAGTGGGATCGCTGAAATTAGGTTAGCACTTGGAGCGTGTGTCTCTCCGCTTTCGTCTCAAGATTCACTTGATGTTTGAGTAGATCCATGCACTTCCATCAAAAGGGAGAAGTATCAACTTGTAGTAGAATTTTCATGAAAAAAATACATATCACTTAAATTACACGCTAAACGCTTCCCCGCTCCTAGGAATTTAATAGGGAGGAGAGAAAAAGTGCACTTTTAAATCTTTCCTTCAGTCATCTACTGACATTCTCCTTCCCATGTCTGGGTTAAGGATTTGCAAAAGGCTGAGGGAATAATGTTATTAAATTAAAGCTGGCAATAAAGCGACATAAGTTTACTGACTTCACTAATTGGATAAATGATGTTTGTTTATTCTTCTTATATTTTTAGAGCTATTAGTGTCGCTAGGATGTCTGCTCTATCGAAGGAGGAAGGATTTTTTATGTATTGTGAAGGAAAATTCTGTCATCGTCACACTCACATCTCACACGTAATTTTTTATGGGACGTAATCTTATCCACCAGACTAGATAGGATAGGTATATATTTTATGTAATCTTTCAATAAAACAAACCCAAACATAACCGTAAAAATTGTAAAAAATGCTATACGCATATCGGATGATAATCCTAGGAAAAAATAGGTTACACATGTGATTGTGATTTTTTCACTAGTGCGAGCAAGTTACGATGTCAGTTAAGAAAAATGGTAAGAAAAAGGCTCATTATCTCGTCTCCTCCTCTTTAACCCTCATCATCATCAAAGGAGAATGATAATGGAAAGTAAGTAGAGCAAAGTTTATGGTGAAAATTGCACAAAAACGAAATGGGTGGACAAGTTTGGAACACTTTTTGTTTTCATACAAAATGCTAATAATTAGGGAATCAGTAGAAAGCAAAATAAGTCTAAAGCTGATGTTTGCAAACATGAAGTGTTAATCAATCACTGTGAATAATCTGGTTTGTGATTTATGACCAAATGATTGAATTTTTTTGATAACATTTAACAAAATTTGGTGACAATTATCCAGCGTATTTCTCCGGATCAAATTATTTGATTTAGAAATAAATATTTAAAGAAGAATTAAATGATAAAAATGACACTGGATAAACAAGATGGTGTGCAAAAAAATCTGATCAGATTTATAAAATCGATCTCGCTATTAATCTCTCTAACGATTTATGTAATATCCAAATGCAGTTATGCTGTCACCACACTTATGTATATTTTATGTGTGAAGATGTAATTTTTTCCATTTCAAACAATAATAAAACTGTCTGCGCTGCGATATTTATCTGGGCATAGAGTGAGATGCATGGAATAACGTAATAAAATAGCTAGCAACCATGCACGTCGTGTCGGCAAACAAGAGGAGAGGAGCAAAGCACATTATATGTAAATAAAGGTTATCAGCCTTTTATATGAATTGACCTAAATTTTTTGGAGTAGAGAGAACGATAAATCGGTAAGTATAAAAAATACGTGGAAAAATTTCATGTGTATAGTTATGTTGTCGTCACAAAGTCAAACCATCATCATCAGATTATGAAAGCTAAATGAACTATTATATTTTGAATGTAGCAAATATTATGATTTAATTCTCAAGTTAAAAGCTCCAGCCAAAGTATGGTTAGGGTTAAAAGTGTAAAAGTTAAGAATGAGATGTTTGTAAAAAATAAGGTGGTTGGCAAGAAGAGGAGGTAGTGGTTGTTTTATTAAGAAACATAAATATGGTTGTAAAGAGTGAAAAGCCCGACACGACATGTCGCATGCATTATCGACATTATTACCGATCTAAAGCCAGAGAGAAAGTAGGTGAGCAGTAAATAACTTTTGGTGGAGAAAAAATTGTTAGTTGTTGCGGGTTGCCGAGTACTTCCACATGAGTGAGAAGGAATTTATATGCTTGCATTGTAAAAGGATTGGAAAGTTGGAACTTCAAAATATCATCGAATATCAGAGCTTTCAGCGAGATAAAAATATTATGCAATATTTTAAATTGATCTAGATTCCCTAGAGAGGTGAGGAAAAGTATAATTCAATTTGATTTAGGGGGCGTTGAAAAACTGAAGTGCATTAAAACAAAAAATCAGTTAACAATCAATCATTAGAAACAATTTAGCATAATTATTTTAAAAACATCATGAAAATAAAATTATTCACTTCCATCATCACATCATCCCATGAAACTTTTTTCCTATCAGAAAAAAACGTTTTCCAAAATGTCATAATAATTTTAATAACAGAGAGGATAAAAAATTTCGAAATTTATCCTTCAAAAAACGAAACCACAAACGACGTATAAAATTATGCTTCTAATGACAGTGTAGCAGCGGCTGCTGTGCTACAGACGGTACCTACTTCATCCTCTCGCGAAAAAAATTAACGGTATGACTACGCATAACGCATAAAATATCCCTCATGCATGCTCTATTCGAAAAAATGATTTCTCAATCTTTCCGTCAAAAACTTGCTCATAACCAGCAACCAACCAGTGATCCATTCATATTCCAAGGTAAAGTACGTTACCTGTCTATGAGACAAATGCTTGCAAAAAGTAGTGTTGAGCGCAGAGTACTGTTGTCAAATATATTTTCACAGAAAGATTGAATATTAGAATGAAAATTAGAATTATGCGTTTCATGACTCACACAGAGAGAAAAAATCTCTCTAGTCCTCACCATTACTAACGAAATCATGATGACGGCAAGTGACAATGGAAGCATAGACTTCGTACTTTACCTGCACTAAAAGTTGCAATAATGATAATTGTAATTATATTATCATTATTGCAATTTTTTGACGTGTACCCTGTAACTTGAGCGCTACACCTGGATTACATAAAAATTCACGAGAATTATTCACGTAATATGATTTTGGTGGAAAATCTACGTCTTTTTCCTTTCTTATCACTTGAGCCAACTCATTTGAGACAAGTCAATAGTGAAAAAATGCATTTTATTGTCTTTTTAAAAATTTTAACGTGGTTAATGGCTTCTTGTAAAATTATGTAATTTCAACACTTTTTTTGTTTCAGTGCAGTGGTTTTTTGTTTTAAAAAAAATTAAAAAAGGTACAATCCTTTTCTGATAATGAAATGTGCGACATGGCCAGTCTTTGAAAATGAAAAATGCATTCAATTCGTCTTTTTTTTTGCTTAAAACACAAGCTGATTCAGATTGCAGATGCACCTTTTGCCAATATCAAACCATTCATGTTATAATTGGGGTAATATTCATCCATCATTATTCAGACAAATTACCAGTTCGCAATTATTGCAAAAACGCATCCTCACTTGTTCAACATTTTCGCAAATCAGATTGATATCTTGCGGATGCAACTCTGATTTCATCTTTTTTTTATTTTCTCTTTACAAAATCCCGAGACCAATTAATATACCACAGTATGATCTTTTTTTGTGTGGGCTTTGTATCTTAAAACACAAGCTGATTCAGATTGCAGATGCACCTTTTGCCAATATCAAACCATCCATGTTATATTTGGGGTAATACTAAGTATTCATCCATCATTATTCAGACAAATTACCAGTTCGCAATTATTGCAAAAACGCATCCTCACTTGTTCAACATTTTTGCAAATCAGATTGATATCTTGCGGATGCAACTCTGATTTCATCTTTTTTTATTTTCTCTTTACAAAATCCCGAGACCAATTAACTGTATATAACAATTAATATGCCACAGTATTTTTTTTTTGTGTGGGCTTTGTAAGTAGCAGTATTAGCATATAATAATCACGCTGGTATTGTTATTCGGTGGAGGTAACTGCACGTTTTCCCCTTTCCAAGTATTGCACCAACAGAGTCCGTCTAAAAATGGGTATTCGACAGAACATAATTTGGATCTCGTGATAATTCTCTGCTACCATTTCTCCTATACGAGTTAGAATGTTCGCAAATTAGAATTGCAATTTTTGTTCTGTCGCAACTCTGCTTTGTATTGGAGTGGGCCAACTTGAACTGTATTTTTTGGTGTTGGTAATTACCATAAACATTGTTATGCTTTTCATCCTCTCCTATTGTTTTAGTTGTTGACTTGTTTGCAACTTCCAAATTAGATTATTACGAGCTTCTAATGAAGATTTACAAAAGTAATTCACAAACAGAAGCTACTTTTTCCTTTCTAACAAGAAAATGAATTGTATGAAAATTAATCACTTTCATTCCGCCTTCCAATCTGTCCTCTAACTTATCTATTAATTATTATTTATTTGAGAAAATGTGATACTTTACTCGTTGGTCTTTGATAACAATCATTAGTTCTCATAAGCCTTTTGTTGCAAATCCCATCCGCTGGAATCTTTAACGATTACTTTGTCTTTCACTTTTTCCTCTGATCTGCTTCATACTCACTAATTTTCTTATTTAACCCAACCATTATTACATAGCTTATGTGTCACAAACCCACCCATCATC
>JAHZMU010000145.1:0-17028 GCA_027743725.1 Rambutsinella grinnellia | reverse complement strand
TCCAGGCAGTTGGACGTTTATCTTCAATCAGCATTTGATAATCCGCCGTTAGAATTATTTTCTAAGCATGATGGAAAAGGGTTCACAGGCTGGTTTCGGTTGAAAGACGAAGAGAGTTTGGATATTGCAAAGGATTCATTTATAGAGAAGGCTGATGGTATCTTAAATTTGCTTAGTAATATTATAATAATTCTCATGAAATTACTCTCCACAGATTTGTCTTCGATTGAACTGAACAAGTTAAAAAACAGAACTAGATCTACCGTATTATGGGATAGTTTAACTGATAGTAAGTTTTTAATTTGTTTATAATATATAAAAAGAATAAAAAGCCAATATTTATTTGGGAAGGCGATGCTGAGGACGAGAATGAAATTGACAAAAACCAAAACAACCGCAGTGGAAAAGAAATTTCAGAGAGGAAGGAAAAACGCAAAAAGTCTAGTGGTTTTATGCACACTCCATTTCTTTCTGGGATTGTACCGTTGATATTAATAGTGTTACATTGAATTTATATGATAATGTATTGAATGATAAAAAAAATTGCAGGTGTAACTCTTGTCATTAAAACAAGCAAAATTTTCCTGAAACATATCTGTATTCATGGCCTTATCAAATGGGCGTTTCCCCACCGACAGATAAATGATGCTACTTACAAATGCCTTGTAATTAAGCCAGAATGCAAAAAAGTGTAAAAGAATTATTGCAAAGAAGACTTTAACCTTCTCTTCTTCAATTGGGAGCATAGGGCACGAGATAAAAGGTTTTATTGAAATGGGACGAGGCACAGCATCTTTTAAATGACTCGCTGCTTATCTATAAAATGGAATCGCTTTCCCAACCAGCTTTTGCGCATGTTATTCCAGCCTTGAAAATGATCAAATTTTATCAATCGGATCATATGACAAATGACGACAACTTCATTCATCTTTGTCAACATCAAATTATTTTTGCGTTGCATAAATATCAGTTGTCAATTAGATAATGATTGGCTCCTGCTAAAATGATAATGGCAGTTAGCAAGAGAGCTTTAATTAGTCGATTGCAGCTTCTACTAAAATCAGCAGTAAATTGATTTGCTAAAACTACATAATTTTTAGCAAAATGGAAGTAATTAAAAATTTAGGCCGCTTATTTTACCTCATCGATCCAAGAGACACATACGAGGAGCATGTAACGGAAGATTTGAATTCGACTTATATGCGGCAGGTGAGCTGTAAAAGTTTAAAAAAGTCTTCTGAAAAATTCAATTTATTTAACTTCTTAATTTCAGGCACTTCCATACCTATTCACATTAGTCATATTGGAATACTTTGTTCAAGCTTACTTGGGCAAGAGGCGAACAAGGATTAATGATGGAATTATCTCATTGTCGAATGGGATGTATCTGGCTTTGTCAGAGTAAATAGTTAAGATTTAAATGGCAATTTTTTAAAATATTTTAATTGATTTAAACCTTCCCATTTGCAGCATTGTCTTCAGAGGCGTTGAAAGCTATGTGTACATAAAAGTCTATGAAAACTACAGAATTTATGAACTCCCTTGGGACTCTGCATGGACGTGGTATTTTGCAGCTATTGCTGTAGATTTCGGTTATTATTGGTTCCATCGAGCGGCTCATGGTATGCTTTTAAATAGCTTATTAATCAAAAAAAATAATAATTTAAATTATTTTAGAAATTAATCTATTCTGGACTCAACACCAAGTCCACCATTCAAGCGAAGACTTTAATCTAACAACTGCTATGAGACAAGGCGCTTTCCAGAATATGATTAGCTGGATATTCTACATACCATTAGCATTCTTTGTGCCCACTCCTGTCTTTCTTATTCATCAACAGTTTAACTTGCTATTCCAATTTTGGATTCATGCGGAGGTTGTGGGATCGCTTGGGCCTTTGGAATGGGTCTTGAATACTCCAAAGCATCATAAGATTCATCACGGTTAGTTGATTGACTTGGAATGGGTAGGAATTAAGTTAATTTTAACTGAACTACTGTTTATAGGAAGTAATCGCTACTGCCTGGACAAGAATTATGCGGGCGTGCTAATAATTTGGGATAGAATGTTTGGAACTTTTGAGGAAGAAAGACCGGATGAAAAACTCGTTTATGGGTTGGTCGAAGATGTAAAATCTTTCAATCCTTTTTGGCTGCAGACGTTCTACTTGACTAAGATTTGGCAGAGGGTTAAGGAATATGATAATTGGTGGGATAAGCTAGGAGCCGTCTTTAAAGGGCCTGGATGGACTCCAGGAAAGGGGAGACTTGGAGATATTAATGATTGTCCAGTGGTAAGGAAATGACTAAAATTTTACTAAAAGTTGTCAACTTATCTTTTGTTTTTATTTTTATTTTAGTATCCAGACAGAGAAATTTATGATGTGAAAATCTCAACCTGGAAAAATGTTTATGCTGTCATCCATTTCCTTTTCGTTTTGATGCTATTGCATCTCATCTCGGCTCCAGAATATAAGGATATGCTTAGCCAAGCTGTTGTCATGGCAATTATTGGCTTCATGCTCTTTTCATTAACTAGTATTGGATTCATCTTGGAGGATAGAGGGATTGGAAGAAAAACGGAAATATTTAGGAGCGCTTTTGTAGTTCTAGTATTAATTTATTTTAAGCCAGTAAACATTGCAGGTAGTATAAGACAGGCTACGTTGATATTATATGGTATTTCGGCAGCAATTTGGGCATTGCAAACGCTCCAAGGTAAAGAGAAAGTTGTTAAGAAGAAACAAAATTAAAACTATCGCCGTCATTTATATTCATTTGTGTTGTGTTCGAATAAATTGCTTTATTAAATAAATTAGCATTTTAAATTTACTGTTGAGTGTACTCAAGACAAAAGCCCGTATTGTTAAAATCGGCAGTCGGCGACATAGGACTAGCACCGGCTATGTTACACTGACAAACCGCTTCGGCTTGTGTGGCCCCAATACACAAACAATCAACAGGTCCGGCGGCATTAGCTGGACAATTAGTCGGATTGCATTGCCCCGCAGGTATTGGCTTATCATACCCGACTGGCGGTGGAGGAAACTCGCCACCATCAAAGTTTACTATCAGTTCATAAGGTTTCCACGAACCTACAAAAATTCCAGTTTTAGATAAAATAATACATTCAATTTCATAAATAATTACTTGTGGTGAGTGGGAAGGACTCGCACATTCGTTGTTTCCCTTTCACTTGTACCCAGTCAGTGTTACAAGTAGTGGCTCCAGGCAAAACGGTTGGCCCAGTAATAAAGAATTGATTGCCCATTCCCACGCAAGGCTTCCATTCTACTTGGGCTGATTGACCTGATGGTTTTACACAAACGGTGTATTGCTGGTTGTTTTGCTGTTGTCGAGGAAAGTCGAAGCTTTGAACTATATCAGTAAGCTTTGTAAAATACTGAAGGCAATAATCAGGCGCTCGATTGACTGAGTGGCATGGGATTTTGGTCGCGACAATTTCATACCGGCTAAAGGCATTTCTGAGGATTGAAGAAATCTCGATTGTATTCTGTGAGCCGAAGGAGAGGTACACTGTAATAAAAATAGTATTATTTAAAGAACTTTCCTCTTTTGCTTTTGTTTTAATTATAATTGTTTACTATGCTGTTTTGACGTAAACGTTCCACACGTTGTGAATCCATTAGCTACCGTAACAGAGTTATAAATGCGGAAAAAGTCCGCGGCACAGTTTCCTTGTGCGTCGGCACTTGTTAATTGAAATGCGTTGAAGTCTAATCGAATTTGGCAAATATTAGGTTCCTTTCTGAATCTGAAAGTGCATTGTTCTGAAGACATAAGCTTGGTCACTGGTTGACTAACCTTCACTAAAGATCTGTAGTAACCGCACTGCTCTGTAACTATAGCATTATTCGTTAGGGAGATGTTTAGTAGTAGATAAATTTTCCAGAACAATTACATGCGCAACAGTCCGCTGGAGCTCCTTGACATCTTCCAATGGTGATTCCTCCTCTTAGGTGGCAGGTCCCTCCGAGAACACAAACCCCTTCGTTGGGGCTGTTGGCGTTTCCTCCACATGGACTTCCAAAAAACTGATCGGTTTTGTTTAGATAGAGGAAAAGTAGGCCGAAAGATTAGCGGTGGGAAAATTGGAGGCAGAATAGGTGGTGGCAGAATAGGCGGTGGTATAATAGGAGGGAGAAAAATAGGCGGAAGGACGATTGGTGGCAAAATAAGCTCTTCAGAAAAAGAAATCAAAGAGACGCACGTAAATTTATTCAAACAAAATGTTTGCAACAAACAAATAGCTTTATATTTTTACTTTTTGATGAAGATTTTGTTGCGTCTCCTTTGACTACGTCATTCTCGCCTGTCGCAAAAGAAGAGTGCACTAAAAAGAAAAGGAAAACTAGGGAAATTATTTCCCTATAAGGTGGCTGAATTCTTTGAAACATTTTGGAGAAGTCAACGCAACCTTCTTCAAAAATTTGTGTTACATAAATGGAACCGATATTTTTAATATTTATACCCAATTGGTTCTTTAAGTTGCATAATTTATGGGAACGCTTAACTACTTTTAAAGCTTAGAATTTCATGAAGACTTATATTGGATAAAGTTAATACCCGAATAAATTCATGTAAATATAGCATTTCTTTGTATAAGAATGAAATGACTCAAACAAGTTTAGAATGTGATGATCACCATTCAAAGCTTAAAATTTTAAATCGATAAGCCTCTTAATGAATCCTAAAATAGTGTAATGAATTTTAGTATTTTACTGCAATTGCTTAATACTTAAATGAGTCATGCGAATTTCTGCAGATATGCATCAGCTTTTGGTGCAAACAGCTATCGCCGTTTGTACTAAAGTTAAATAAACCATCTCCATAAGCTTTAATCTTATTTACAATTCTCATAATAGCCGCAAAGCAGAGCTTAACAAATTATTGAAAGATAAATCTATCCAAACTTTTTTTCACTATCGCATAGATCTTTAAAGCCTATATTTTAAACATCAGCTTTTCTAATTAGTAATTTCTCACAAACCGCTTATAACAATGCAAATAAATAAAATATTTCCTTACATGATAGCTCTTTTCACACTTGCTCTTTTTTGCGTGCTTTCTCCTCAGTCTCAGCTTCCCCAGGAAACAAATGAGAGCAATCATGATTATGTTTAGCATAAATATAAAGTTAAGATGATCACATAAATAAGAGACTTTTGAACGAATTAATATTTGTATGCGAGAAATCTGTTTTATTAATAAAGTAACATTTTAAATCTACTGTTGAGTGTATTCGAGGCAAAAGCCGGTATTATTAAAGTCGCCAATTGACGACATCGGATTCCTACCGGTTACGGTACACTGACAAACTGCTTCTGCTTGAGTGGCACCAACACAAAAACAATCAACAGGACCAGCAACATTAGCAGGACAATTAGTCGGATTGCATTGACCCGCAGGTATTCGCGTCTCAAACCCGACTGGAGGTGGAGGAAGCTCGGCATAATCAAAGTTCACTAGTAGCTCATAAGGCTTCCAATCACCTATAAGTATTTTTTGTTGTTTTAAAAAATCAAATAGAAAGTTTCATGAGTAATACTTGTGATAGTTCCAAAGGACTCGCAATTCCTCTCTCTTCCTTTAACTTGTACCCAATCAGTGGTACACCTTGTGGGTGGAACGGGCAGACTGGGTGATCCCATAATGAAAAATTGATTGCCAGTTCCCATCGTGCAAGGTTTCCATTCTACTTGGGCAGTTTGACCTGATGGTTTTACACAAACGGTGTATTGCTGATTGCTTTGTTGCTGTCGGGGAAAGTCGAAGCTGCGAACCGTATCAGTCGGCTTCGTATAATATTGAAGGCAGTAATCAGGCGCTCGATTCACTGAATCGCAGGGAATCTTAGTTGCAAGGATTTCATATCGACTGCTAGGATTTTTAATCATGGGGTTGATCTCAATTACGTCTTGTGTTCCAAACGATAAGTACACTGAAAAGGATAAATCAGATTAGAATTGACTTAAAAACCTTTAAATACTTCAACTTACTATGTTGCCTCTCGGTAAATGTGCCACAGGTTGTGAATCCATTCGGCACTGTAACACTGTTTGATATGCGAAGACGGTTCTCCGTACAGATTCCGTCGCCATCAGCACTTCTTAATTGAAATGCGTTGAAGTCCAATCGAATTTGGCAGATGTTGGGTTCCTTTCTAAATCGAAAAGTGCATTGTGTAGTTGCTGGATTGGGGGAGACCAATTTAGTCACCAATTGGTTCACAATCACTTGAGTTCTGTTCTCGTTGCACATCTCTGTAACTGATAATTATTTATAAAATTATTTTTAACAAATCGATTATTCTTAATTTGCAATTTTTGGAAGATGTATTGTTCAATACTTGAGCAGCAGTCCCCAAGATTAAGCCCAAGTGCGCCGGCACATCTTCCAATAGTTACACCTCCTCTAAAACGGCAGGTCCCTCCTAATACGCAAAATCCTTCGTTGGGGTAGTTGGCATTACCTCCGCATGGACTTCCAAGAGAAGGCAGAGGGGGAGTAGTGGGTGGAAGAAATCCAGGTGGGAGGAAGATTGATCGCTTTGCCTTTTTTCGGCCAGGGAAAAATAGGCGGGCGAAGAACTGGAGGCCGATAAATTGGAGGCGGCAGAAAAGGTGGTGGCCGAATAGGTGGAGGGACAATAGGTGGGAGAACAATTGGTGGAAGGAAAATTGGTGGCAAGACAATGTCTTTCACAAAAAGAAACCATATATATTTTAATTTACTGCTAAATATCATTAGTAAAATATTTTATTTTTTACGATTCGGTTTTGGATGCGACGCGTCCTCTTCGACCACTTTATTCTCGCCTGTTGCAAATGAAGAGTGAGCCAAAAAGAAAACAAAAACTAGGGAAAATAATTCCCTTCGCAGTCTAAGGTCTTGATGCATTTTTGAAAATTCAGTGCAACCTTCTGCACACTCTACTTTATTCTCGCCTGTGGCAAATGAAGAGTGAGCCAAAAAGAAAACAAAAACTAGGGAAAATAATTCCCTTCGCAGTCTAAGGTCTTGATGCATTTTTGAAAATTCAGTGCAACCTTTTGCACACTTTTGCTATAAACAAGTTTTTTTTTTACTATTTTCTACTTTTTATACCACAAATTGCTCCTCAAATTACATAATTAATAGTAAACCATAAAACTACTTTATGGCTAAACGGGGAAACTTTCTGAATGAATTCCTACAAAACCATATAGAGTTTCTTCTTTGTATTGTAACATGAAACGGCACCATTCAGAGATTTAAATCTGTAATCACTTTTATGAATTCTAAAACGTTCTGATGAGCTTTAATATTCCATAACAAGTTTATTATTAATAAACAAGTCGCTCATAAGTATTTATGTAGCAAATATTCAAAAGTCAGTGTAAACTGCAATCATCCCATTTTATTATGAACATTCAATAAATTTAATCTTTTTAACTCCGAGCAAATAGTCAAACTATATTTAAAGGCTAGTTTAAACACAACAAAGCCCTAACGATATTTGCGTTTTCCAGCAAAAGGCTTAAAAGAGCTATAAGTAACCGACCGAGAAGAGCTCTAAAAACTACCAAAACATTTCCTTCCGTATTAGCCCCTTTTGGATCTTCAATTCTGGACTTTCTATTTTGATCGTTCACGTTAATTTCAAGTCTTTTAAACTGAAACAAAGTTGAGTTACTTAAAGAATAGTTTATCTATTAAGCTTAATAAAATTCTACGGCTACTTAGATACTTAAGCCCATAAGAAAAATCAATTATGGAACACTCAACAAAAGCGCGTCACGGGTGGTCACGGGTAAACAATTTCTTTCAAACTGAGCTAAAAGTACTTGAATTTTTCCTTAAAACGTCTAATGCCCTTGACCACACTTGTACATTTTAGATAAGCCCTAACCGTATAATTTTAATATTGCCTAACATTCCTCTTTAGTAATCCTAAAAATGCGTTAAAATTATAATTAAAATAGTTAAATTTTAACACAAAGAGTTGTTGAGATAAAAGAATTTAAAGAGCTGCAAAGCCATTCATTTGCTCCTACTTGTTCACAATCAAATTATCTCATATTGACGTTACAAATATTTAAATACGTTACGTTAAATACTACAAATATTTCGTTTGTTTTAATAAAAATATTATTATTTTCCCCAAACATTTGCGGTTGCTCACCAATTAAAAAGCAAAATGTTCCTTTCCTCTTCAGTGTATTTGCTCATGATTAATTTTAATGCATTTAGCTGCGGAGATGCCTTCACTCCAACCATTTCTACACCTTTTAGTAATGCATTTCTAGCAAGATTTTCTAAAGAAATTAATTCGATATGGGGAAATATTTCAGAAAATGTTGACATGCACGACCCTAGATTTATGGGGACGCGTTGCATGTTACTTGTAAGCAATTTTGCTGGCGCCCACCTTTCAAGTGGAAACGTGCCCTTAATTGTTAGAAAGCCCGTTCCCGGTTTAATTGAAAATAAGAACATCACATGGGTATTGGAAGGTAAGAGTTCCCCTATTCGAATTTGTCCGTCCATTATAATTTCAAATCACACAAGTTACATGGATTTAATTTGTGCGAGCTTTGATAAATACAGATTTATTGTGAACTCAAAACAACCAAGTTGTGAGGTTTCTATTGATCTCTTTCCACCCCGATTTCGAAATATATATCAAATATTTATGAATAAACTCAAAAGCGAATTTGATGTTTCTTCTTTGGATATTTCACGAATTCGTCTAAACCCACCAGCTTGGCATTTCCGTAGCCTTGCCTTGGATAAGCACGTGTGGTGGGAACTGCAGAAAGTGTTACCCGGGTTAATACCGAAAGTGCATATATTAGTAACAAAGCAGCAGCCAAACGGAGTAAAGTATTCAGTGTTCGATTGGGCAAAATCATTTTCTTTCGAGGACTACATGCAAACCAGGGGAACTGGACTGACGTGGAATATCCTTTTGGTCGTCTTAAAATTGGAAGAAAATCAAAGCTATTATCTTTCCCAACATTCTGCAAGAATTTTCCAACATCATAAATTTCTACAATTAAATAATAATTATTTTGAAGAACTTCGAATTAGCGTCGACCTTAAAATTTATAATCCAGAGTTGGACATGCAATTTGGTCTCTGTAGAAACACACAGAATCCTTTGCAGGGCAAATCCCGCGTTAAAACGTGGGCAATTATTTCCCACATTTGGACTTCAATCATGCGAAATTATTCGTACGAATCAGAGGATTGGATGTACTTGTGCAACAGTGGAATAAAGTTAGAAGGCAAGCTCCAACCTCGCGTCTTCGACACTTATAGTTATTTNTCCCGCGTTAAAACGTGGGCAATTATTTCCCACATTTGGACTTCAATCATGCGAAATTATTCGTACGAATCAGAGGATTGGATGTACTTGTGCAACAGTGGAATAAAGTTAGAAGGCAAGCTCCAACCTCGCGTCTTCGACACTTATAGTTATTTAGACTTTTTTGCGGATGCAAGAAATGAGAAAAGTCCATTGCATATCCCTCTTTTCTTTCCAGATATGTCAGCCCCACTTGGTTTTGTTGTGTGTGGGTATAAAAAGGTAGAGCCCTTTTTGTTCGACGAGCTCGTCATCGTTTATGATTTCTCAATTTGGATTTGTCTAACAGTATCCATCCTATGAGTGTGAAGTTGTACCGAGATTTCCAAACCGAATCGGTACCGAGGAATCTTTACCTAGGTTTGTATATAAAGATTTCCAAACCGAGATTTTTGTGTGAAGATAAACCGAAATTTTCAAACCTAGGTTTCTCGCTAGAGTCATATATGGCTATAATAATAATATAAGAATATTATGATGGATAACTAGAATAAGATGAGGATGAGTAATATTATTGTAATGATGGAATATGCGATGATAATTAATAAATCAGAGCTAATCTGATCTTACTACAAGAAGCATCACCACTCCTTCTAGCTCACTGACTCTAGCAATTGTTAAAATAAAATTTTCTAAATATGAATTTATAATCCGAAATTTCTGTGCAAACTAGGTTGTCAAATATGGAGCAAGATTTAGTATTTTTCGCCTCCATTTTTACGAAAATTACAGCCTCGTATATTAAGCTGATATTGAGACAAAATTGCGGCTTCAAGGGTTCTTTATTAAAAATACATATTCATAAGCTACCTACAAATTAAAAATGTGAACATACTGCTTAGCTTCAAGACTGGATGAACCAGTTTTAATTTTGACGACAAAGTTAAAACGTAAAACGTTGCACTAAAAATTATTCTTCAAAAATCTCGCTTTTAAATCCTGATATTACGTGTTATGACTTTTAACTTTGTCTAAATGTGATTGATACACTTTGGTTAGAAATTATACTAGATTACATTGTCTTGGTAAAATCTGATTTGAGCAAACCAACTCGGTTTGAAAGTCTCGGTATTTACAAATTAAAAATGTGAACATACTGCTTAGCGTCAAGACTGGATGAACCAGTTTTAATTTTGACGACAAAGTTAAAACGTAAAACGTTACTTTAAAAATTATTCTTCAAAAATCTTGCTTTTAAATCCTGATATTACGTGTTATGACTTTAAACTTTTTCTAAATGTGATTGATACAATTTGGTTAGAAATTATACTAGATTGCATTGTCTTGGTAAAATCTGATTTGAGCAAACCAACTCGGTTTGAAAGTCTCGGTATGGTAAATTTCGGTACGGTTAATCTCGGTATGGAAAACGTCGGTACCGAATCTCGGTTTAAAGTATCTAATGTTATCCATGAATTTGGATTTTATCTGGATAAAATTACTAAAATTATCCGGGAATCTCGGATTCTATCTTAGAGACCGTTTTCCTTTGCAATAAGTATATTGCTTTGAAGGAGAAAAAATGGTAAACATAAAACATAAAAATAAGAACTGCGGGGTTTGTATTTTTTTGCAACGCAATCTATTAACTGTTTTGGTAAAAACTTGAAAATTCTTTTCACATTTTTATTCATTGTAGTTACGAATAATAAATGCAAATATTAAGTTTACTAAAAATACAGGAGACGTATTGTTTAACAGCTTTTCCTTTAAAAACCTAGGTTTGAAAATCTCGGTTTAACTTCACACAAAAATCTCGGTTTGGAAATCTCGGTATGCAAACCTAGGTATAGAAATATCGGTACCGAACTTCGGTTTGGAAATCTCGGTACAACTTCACACTCATCATACCTTACCGCACAATATTTTGTTGGAGCGTGCCAAGAAAACCAAGCAGATAATTTCTCTTTTTACAGTTATTTCTCTGTCAAAAGTTTTGCCGTTGATATTCCAATTATATTTCCTATAATCTCGGTATGCAAACCTAGGTATAGAAATCTCGGTACCGAACTTCGGTTTGGAAATCTCGGTACAACTTCACACTCATAATGTTTTTGATGTTAAAAAACGTTTATCTCTGACGTCCCACTGATGATGATGATAATGATGGCTGTGGAGAAGGGACAGCAATGGAAGAAAATGATGATCTTGTTTTTTGCTTATTTTCTCATAATATTCGAACATGCAATGTTGGCTGCGGACTCATTAATAAAGAGGTTGTCTCATACTCACCACATTTTCCTTAAACTTATTTAATTTAATTACTAATTAATTTTTGAAATACCTGGTTAAAATGGATAACTCTTTTCTCCTTCAAACAAAGGGCTATTGCCTTTCCTGCATGGGAAGGAATAAAATTGAAATTAAAAGCGTGCAAAGTGTTCTCAATTATTTAAGTGTTGACGTAGAAAAAATATTTTCAAATGCATTTGGAGTGAGCACAGAATTAATCCAGGAAGTAGATGTGCAAGGGACACTTTGTAAAAAATGTGGGGAGCGTTTACATGAGTTTGTGAAGATTAGAGAGGAAATGGAGAGATTAAAGGTCAAATTTGATTTGTGCTTGAAGGCATTCCATGAAGATATGAAGAGGTCAGAGGGTGGTGGTGTTCTGGAAGAATTTAGAAGGCAGATGATGAATTCATCGGGGACGTTGTTGTATCTAGACTTTGTGGAACAGTTGAGGAAGGAGATAATGATTGGATGTAAAATTTAAAATACAAATAAATTTGCAAATATTGACTTAAAAAATTAATTTGTATTAAATATACAGGTTTGCAAGCCGTTGCAAGCTCGACTCCGGGGAAAAGCGATACAGCAACTGAAACAGTTTCACTTAAGAAATTAAAGGGGTTCGAAAAGAAGGAAAGAATTTTTGTGCCGACCCCTTCTAAAAAGAAATTTTTATGCAACTTGTGCCCCAGACATTTCTCTCACAAATTGCTACTTGTCCGTCACCAGAAAAAGTTCCATCCCGAGCTCCATCTTCAGTGTGACATGTGTCCTGCCATTTACTATTTTACGGAGACTCTTAAGCGACATAAGTTAACAGTTCATTCTAGCAACGACGCAAACAATCCCATCCCTTCTGTAAAGGTGAAACCAGAAGTTGTAAAGCAACAGAGAATTTTCAGATGCGACGTCTGCAATAAAACTTTCTCCAGAAATAGTAGTCTCAAAGAGCACATGAACGCAATTCATTTAAACGTCTGGTTTAATTGCGACCGCTGTGTAGGGAGCTTCAAGTGGAGAAACACTTTTAAAAAGCATAGGACACGCTGTAGAAACATGAGGCATCAAGAAAGCAGAAATCTCCTAAAAGCTTTCAACCCGATGTTCGCAGAGATTATGACATCCGCCCCCGCACCAACCGGCCTAACTATAACCTTGATAAGATTTTCTTAGAGCAATTGGACCCAAATAAAATAAGCAACGCTTCATCCTCCTCACGCCCCAGGTTAATCCTGAAGCTTAATATCAACAAGGACTCAAAGTCGCTTCAAATTCAGAAGTCATTTAAGTGCGACCACTGCCCAAAAACATATACTAGGAAGATACGGAAGCTAAACCACGAGAGAGTTGTCCACCACGGCATTCTTTTCAAATGCGGGGGATGTGCAAAACAATTCCGCACAAAAGATTTTTTAAGGATTCACCGGAAGTATGTTCATGAAAATAAGAACAAGACGTTTGAAGGTATGCCAACTCTAATTAAATTTCAACCAGAATTTCAGTGTAATTGGTGCCAGGTAAAGTTTAATGGAATTGAAGCCAGAGATATCCACTTGAAAAGGAATTGTCAACATATCAATGGCAGTTTTGGAGAAAGCTATGCTGACCAGTAGCTATTTGGATAAATCAGTGTTTGAACTAAAGAGAAATCAGTAAAAAAAATTCAAAATTGTTTTATTTTAATACTTTTCGAAAAACATTTTACGCAAGAAACCTAAGTATTTTTGCTTTACCGATTTATATCTACTCTGGTTGCTATTACCAGCACAAAATTATTATTTTAAGTTTAATTTGTAAGCGGGGCAGTATAAGATGATTATTTAAATGCAATTGATTTTAATTTTATGTAGCCATAAATAATTTCAAAGTTTGTGAAAGCACTGATTCGCTTTTGTCCTATATGTATAATAAATTCATTTATTTAAGTAGTCAATAAAGTGATTGTTCTCACCTTAATTTAATATTTTATTTACAAAAATACTTCGTTCCTAAAACCAACTAACAATAAGTAAACTCAAGTGTGTTGAAATTTTCAAACATTAATTTGGCTAACTTGGTTTTAATATCCTTCTCAATGTTGTCGTCGTCGTTCTGCATAATAATCTCAAACGGGCAGAGTCCGTCATCATTTTTAATGCGTACGTCAGCTCCAGCCTCCAGTAACACTGCAACCTTTTCCTCAACTTCTTTTATGTCATCTACAAGCATGGCACAATGTAATGGAGTATCTCGATCATTATCCTGCCTATTCACATCTAGCCCTTTAACAGCATTATTAGCATCATGTAATATTTAATCCTTGCATTTTAAAATATTATCAAACTTACCATCTAGATATTGTGCACTTTTATCTTTATATTCATCGTCTTCAGTTTCACTCGCTGTTCTTTTAATCAAGAACGCAAGGGACTCAACACTTCCATACTGCGCCGCGAAGTGAAGAAGGCTGGAACCATTCGTGCCTAGTTGAAACATATCAGCTCCGTATTTGATTAAGCTGTTAATTAGATTTGAGCTCCGCTTTCCCCGGAGGGCATATACAAGGAGAGAATTTCCGCTTTCGTCTTCAGAATTAAGGTTAACTCCCGCCGAATTAAGTAAAGATAACGTTGACTCTTTAACTTCTATATATTTTATAGCAAGATGCAATGGTGTGTAATAATTATCAAGTCCTTTAACCTCAAGTATAGAGCTTATGTTCTTTTGAATCAAACATTCTACAAATTCATGAAACTCGCCAGCGTTTACCTTACGCATCCATTTGTTAATAAGCGTTAAATATTTTCCTTCCTTTGAACAAAGATCAGCTCCATTGTAGATCAGATATTTTAAGATTTTAATATCTTCGTTATATTTCCAACCTTTAATAAGATAGTCGAGGGCGGTCATCCCAGTATCATCTTTTCTATTTATATCCGTTTCAGAATCACATAGAAGGTTTGTCAATTCAAAGCTCCTGTTATAACCCTTTTTCATATATAAAATGAGCGGAGATTGTTCTCTATTATTAACATCATTTGGTGATAAACCTAAGTTCAGAAAACATTTTAATCCCGAAATATTCCGAATATTTATGCAATGATGTAGCAAATTCCATCCCTCCAAATTTTGACACTTGTGATTAGCTCCAAACTGTATTAGTTTCCTTATCATTTCATCGCTTCTTTTTCCCTGAACCGCATGCACCAATAAGTTCTCGCCGTTATTGTCGATTTGGTCAAATGGAACATTTGCATTGTAAAGGAGTTGCAAGGTTCTCTCTTCCAATTCAATATTCTTAACTGCGTAGTGCAGTGGCGTATAACCATTTTCGTAGTCGGCCATAATAAATAACTTGACATGGTCATACGCAACAAGATACTCACAAATATCGTGAAAAGATAAAGCTGTGAGTGGCTCCCGATGTCTTCTGTGATCTAACAGTAGATGAAGAAAATTTTTTCCATTCCAACCTTTCTCATACACATTAGCTCCAGATTTCACCAAGTGATCTATTATATCAACAGAAGATTCGCTGCATTTCTTGATGCTAGTAACCCAGTTAGGAAGGCTGTTGTGTCCAACTGCATCCAACCATGTTATGATAAACAGATTCCTAAGCTCAAAGTCGCTGCTATTGGCGAGTGATTGATAGTCAACTTTGTTATTCTGTACGTTCTCCAGCAACTTTCTTATAACTAGTAGTAGTTCTATTTTACTGATTTTTAAATTAGATCGAATGTAAAAATGTCCTATATTTGACACACCTCCTCGTTCACTTAATATCCTCTCAATCTCACCATCTCTCTTATTTTCAGAAAATATCATGGAATAGTCCAATGGAGTCATACAGCTGGAATCTTCAATATTTACATTGAATTCCAATTCGTCCAAATAATATGTCACTCCTTCAACATTTCCATTGCAAGCTGCAAGATGAAGGATACTTTCGCCATTCTTGCCTTTCCAATTAACATCAGCTCCGAACTTAACCAGGTTTCGAATAGTTTTACAATTACGCCACATGACTGCCCTTGCCAAGACAGAATACCCGTTTCGGTCACGACTGTTTAAGTCCGCCTTAGCCTCATTGAAGTATTTTAGTGTTGCAAAGGTTAGTTCAACATTTTTAAGAAGAGCGTTGAGCGGAGTATATCCCTCATCAATTGTTGAAACAAGCTTTCTCAATTCTTCAATTGGAATACTTTTAATTGCTTTCTCACAATCTTCTTCATTTAGCCAGTTGCCTAATCTATAAATTATTGGTCCACCATATAAACCTTTCGTTGACAAGTCGGCTCCTAAATTAATTAGCTCGATGATAAATCGGCAATGAATTCTATCTCTACCAATCAAAGCCTGCAAATGCTTATGTTTTGCTTTCTCATTTATGTTTAAAAGGACGCGCAGTATTTCTATCCGTTTTGCAATTGATAAATCATCAAGTTTCTCGGTGGCAAAGACATAGCGAGACAGGAATGGCCTAAAATATTTGTCAATCACTTAAATGTTTTTTTGGGCAAATTCAATTGTATAAATAATAAAATAGTAAAAATAGCTATTCTCACCGGATGCATTCAGCAGAAGCGTCACTTCTCATAATTTCTTCACATCCCTTTTCCTTTAAAAAGTACTCCACAACCGAAAACTCCATTTTACATATAGCGTAACAGAAAATCTCAGTTTTGATTTCTTCTGTAAACTCATAATGATCTTCAAACTGCGCCAATACAAGTCTAATCAAATTCAGGTCGGCAAACCTGACCGCAGCGTATACCAAATCTTTATTAAATATGATATTTTCAAGTTTTTTTAACGCCGGGTTTCCACTTAATAGCTTAAAAACGTTGGCAAGGCTATGTGTGACGCAAGCTAGTATTATGTTATGAGTTATTGAAAAATATATTGAATATTTGGATTTCGGCAAGGTAACATTGACTCCGCGAGGTATCAAATAGTTGACAAACTGACATATGGTAAGATGCAAAAATCTACCAATTTTAAACTTTGTTTCTTCCTTGTCCACTGCTCTAAACTGTAAAGTATAGTTTAATAGCTCCGGTTCTTTGTTTTCCTCCGAGAGTTTATTGTGAAATAATTTGTCATAAAATAACTTAAGAAAATCTGCATTTGTAGCTCGTCTCGTCCCAAGCGATTCAACCACAAATACGGCAGTTAGGTACTCTGCAAACGTTCTGTGAATAAACCTTGGAGATGCAAACGTACTAGATGCCTCTAGCAAACCAATCTTTAGAATCTCCTCAGAATATTTTTGCGTCTTTTCAGAGATGGATAGCAAAGTTTTTGCATAATCAGGAAATAATAATTTCAAACTGAGCCATTTGTGTATATCAAGAATCTCCTCTTTCGTCAGTTTCCCTGAGGTGCTATGCTTTTTGAAGTATAAATCACTCTTCGTTTTGATGAGAAGGTCGTATAGATCGATG
>JAHZMU010000144.1:0-14178 GCA_027743725.1 Rambutsinella grinnellia | reverse complement strand
CAAATTTAGAGAAGGGTGATATCCAATCCAAGCTTAAAGATTTTAAATGTTTGAGCGGCGTCCAAAAAATTAAAGTGGAAAAGCATGACCATGAATCACACCCAAATATTTGCAATTCTTCGAGCTTGTTTCCAACTGGAAATTTTCTGTTGGCAAACTCACCTAATAATCTAGAAATTGATATTGTTGCAGGATCTTCCCACTTTTCCTTGAACAAAGTGAGAGATTTCAACTCGGGTAGTTTAAAAATGTAGCTGAAGTCTCGAAAATAGTCATTCAATTTATTTTTAGGTGATTCATGAAAGCTGTAAACCACATGGTGGATGTCTTTTTTGAATGTTTCTAGCAAAGTTGGGAATTTGGAGTAGAATAAAGTACGCTTTTTATCCTCGAGTTGGGGATGAGGAATGAACTTTAAGGTTCTAGTTGGGAATGGGTTTGAAGAGCTACTTAAGTCTCCAAATAATTGTAGAAAATCCTCAATGTTTTCGGGTGTAGATAATCTCGTTCCTCTCACGTTATCAGCAAAGTCTCCTTCATTTTCGTGGAAACAGGAAGTCCAAGTAGAGAAACAATTCTTTAGCAAGTCATCAGCTTCAAACTTGAAATTTTTGGAGACTAGTCGGAGATTCAGCAAAGCACTTGGATCACTCTTTAACTTTCCGATGATGATCTCCCACACCTTTAGAAAATTATTTAATTTGTATAGTACCTGCTATTGACGATTTTAAAAAAATGTTGAGTAAAATTGACTAACCTCAGGTGGAAAAGTTGGTCTCGGCACGTCGTCCATTTCTTACCATGCAAACTGAATTGTGTTAAGCTATTCCATCATTTTTAGCAATTCAAAGCGTAATTTAGATTAACACTTGAGCAATAAAAAATTGAATGAACTGGTAGCCTACATATCTGCATTGCAGCTGCAACCTAGTTGTGGTTAAGGTGTTGATAGGCTTCAGAGAAATTGTAATAAATCCATAATTTCCATGCAAAAAATAGACATAATTTATTTGTTTTAAAATCTGACACAGGTTGATTGAAATGCAGTTTTGTAAGTGCCAATTTAACATGATTTGTACAATAGCAAAAGTTGTCACATCAAAATTATAATAAATTACTTTTAAATTCTATCCCAATCATGTAGAATCATTTCAGAGGCTTTTTTTGCAATGGCATAAACTACAGCTTAGAAATTTGCATCTGGTATCAGAGGAAAGATGGAGGTTTCCACAACCCTCAACTTATCCGTTCCAATCACCCTTTAATAAAAAAAATGTTGAAAGGACTCATCTTTTAAGGAGTCAATAGTTGAACAAGAAATGAATTAAAGTTCAAATAATTCCATACATTTTATGAAGGACTGAGAGGAATGTGCAGACGGATAGGGAAACGTGTCTAGTAGTTTGGAGACATGTTTTGTCTTACTCTTTAAATGCTACATCAAATATTTTTATGAGAGTGGTCGCAGACTACCTAAAATGAAAAGTAAAAAGGTTCTCATTGTAAAGCTTTTTAAAATTGCTTTTTTATAATATCAATATTTTTTAATAATTACCTTTTTATGACTGCATTTTAACAAAAAGCATGTAATAAGGACAAGGCTTTAGGGAAAGATCTAAAAATAACTGAATGCAGTTCCCAAATTGCAGAGAGAAAATAAGCAAAATAAAAGTGATGTGGTTTAGTATTCATTCTTTGCTGACCAAAATCACAATGAAGAAATCACAGGGACTCTGTTTTTTATAACAATAATAATTTCAACTGTTGCAGATGTAAAACAACTTATACTTTGATTTAAGGCCGTAGTTTTTAACATATTTAATTATTTTGTAGGAAGTAATGCGAGTGACAGGACAGAATAGAACGGAAGGAAGAGAGACGCCGTCGTTGTATTTATTAGCAACAGTTATTATTTTAGATGACGATCATTGTAAATCAGGCAGGTGTTAGTTTAGAAATAATTAGATTTTGTTGTAAAATTTAACTTTATTTACAGCTAAAATAATCAAATTTCAAATAATAAAAGCAAAATGAGTTTCAAATTTACAGAAAAATAGCAAAACGCATTTATTCTCCCTTCATAATGTCCCCTACTTTGAATTATCATTTGCATTTTCAACCTTTAGCAACCTTGTCATGTCCCTCGAAGGATTATACGGTTATATTTAATGAGTTATACATAATCCACCCATGAAAGTGTTCCTTTAAAAAATACACACGTAGGCCCTTTTACCACTCAATTATTAGTTTACATGCCTGCAAAGCATTCAGAGAATAACCAACTCATTGTGTGTGGAATAGCATAAGGTAGAGAGTAAGCCGTTTTACAAGTGTTGTGAGAGAAATTAAAAAAAAAGTTACCTCTCCATGATATTTACTTGCAAGAGTCAAGTCAGAAGATCAGTCTTCCTCAAACTTTTTCAGAATAAACATTGACATCTTGATAGTGGAAAGACACAGCTATTTTTTCACAGTTAAATTATTTGAAATGTTTTCCTTCGGAGACACACAAACAATTATCGTTTCTGAGACGCCGCCGAGCTCACCTTCGGCTCCGTCAATTTCGCCAAAGCCAATTCCACCGACTCCAGAAATTGAAGGTAAGTTAAATGTTAATTGTGCTTATTCAAAATGTCCAATTAATCAATTAACCAATACCAATTGACTTTTGAAAGCTAATATGAATCTAAATTATTTCTTCTTTTCCAGAAAAAAAGTTTTTAGACGAGATGGATGCGTTAGGAAAGGATGCTTTAGGTAAGCTAATAATGGTAATAATTAAACTTAATTATAATTATATTTGTTATAGAATACTGGTATCACAACGATAAAATGACCGTATGGCCGACACTATTTGCGCTTCCATTTTTGGATGGAAATGCTGCTAAATGGGTGGGAACTAGAGGAGTATGGGAATTAACGGATGGAGACAAAGCTCTGGAAATTTTAAATAAACTATACAATAAACACAAGCTACTGAGCGTGTAATCGAGAAAGTTTTAGGGTAAATTTTAAATTATTTAGAGTAATTAATATAACATGTAAATTATAATGTTTGAATGCAGAAGTATAAGACGCAACTATATCGAACACATCTCATCACCAAAACTTAAAAAGGGACTTAGACTCAAATGGAAGCTGAATACGGTTAGGGCAGCAGTGGAAAAACTGAAAGGATGGAAAACAGCGAAAGGGTCGTAATATTTAGGGATTAAAATCCTGACAATGATGGGAGAGATGGAGTATGATGACGAGTTTGATTCTACAAAAAATGGATATTAACGCTGCTAGCCAAAGCGTATTTGTTGTAATATAGTGATTATCGTTTGCCCAATTTGCTTATCAGCCTTTAGTGATTTTAAGGTATTAAAAGTTTTAAATGTTTTAAACGAGTTTTTAACCAATTATTATAAGGCAATTTAATTTTTTTTACAGAAAATGAAGAATGGACAGAAGGAATTGTGCAAAGGTTTTGGAGGGGACTACTAGATGATTTCCTCAACTCTCCGATTGGCAAAAGTTTAGATTTAAGTTTTTATAGTTAAGTTGTTTTCTTATGCTAATGATCTATGTATGTCTAATAGCATTTATTTAATTAATAAAATATTACGCTATAAATAATGCGTTTCACTCAACAATGAGGACAGAGATTGCTTCTTTATTACATTTCCCAATTTCAAAATTGTTAGAGTTCTTGGCCTTCGTTCCACTCTTATTACTCATAACTCATGATGATCATTGCAAATCAGAAAAGTATTAATTCATCTTGTAAATAAATCCATTCAAAAAGTATTTTTTCAATCTAAAGATTAGCGTGTACATTTAATTTGTTTAAGACGTAATTAGGTGAAAGATCTCATCCTTAAATGTTCTCAACAATATTGGAAATTTTTCATAAAATAAGTTGCGCTCCTCCGGAGTAAGTTTGGGATGCGGGATGAATTCCAAAGTCCCATTTAGAAACGGATTTGATGATCTGTCTGGATTTCCAAAGAGTTGTATGAAATTGTCAACCTCTTCAGGTGTAGATAAACGGGTTCCTGCCACAGTTTCCGCTAATTCTTTGCCAAATGTGGGAGACCCCTTGGAACATCTCTTACGCAAAAAGTCATCTGCAATTAACTTTAAAGATTTAGAAACAAGTCGGATGTTTAGTAAAGCACTTGGGTTGTTCCCCAAATTTTCAAGGATGATTTTCCACACCTATCAATTTAATAAAAGAAACGGAATACTTTTTATTTATTTAAATATATTTTTAATAAAAATTGATTCTGCAAACCTCTAGTGGAAATACGATTTTTGTCTCCATTCCATAAAAATTAATTAAGCTGATAGTGAAAACTTTAAAATGTTTAAGCATAAAGTGAAAAGTTGAATCGGTAAACTGCAAATGCTGAATGCTGACATAATATGTCATGTTTTCATGAAGTTCATCCAGGAAGCCATTCATATTTCGCCTGCGGCAACATTGCATTTCCTCCAAAACGTTTTTATTTCGCAATAATATTTTATTGTGCTTAGCAGAGTAACAACTTGTGTAGCTTAATCTATAATGCGGTGCAAAAAGAAGCTTTTTGACTTGCTCTTTATCCTTGCTTGGGTTAAAGCAAAAGTCTCACTAAAGCTCCACTCATGAGAGTTCATGAGCCATCATGACTAGCTATGAGAGCTCATTCTTTGTATGAATAACGCAAGAAAAAAACGTTTGTGTTACGCAATGCCAGCATGAATAATCTCCAAACTCTGCGGAAGGAAAAAGTAAAGAGTTGCCAGTTGCCTTATACAGTCCAATGCATTTTTTCCACCTTCCACTTTCCCTGCATCCTGCTTTTGACTACTACAATTAACAAGATGCTCATTTATATGTGCTATATATTTTACAACGTCGGGCAACTCACCGGCGTCACACATACCCCATCTGCAAACATTTCTCGACACATTCCAGGTACTCAACTGCAGCCGGATATGCAACAAACAGCCCTTCCTAAGGTTATATGACGCCACACGACCTGCTGTCTTTAAATTTTCGTGATATACATGCGTGTGGATGTGTGTCCCCAAATAATCTCCAAACTCTGCACCTCTCATCCAAACTGAAACAATTTTAAATGTAGGAGGAATCGCAGACTGAATTTTAATAAAACTGTAAGAATGAAATCAATCCAGTATTAGTCCTTCTATGCGAAATTGAAAGTAAATTGTCTCACGCCACAAACCCTCACCTCCAACTCCAGATAATAATATTCAGTCCTATCCAATGAAACAGTTTTAACTCATGCTCAACTTATCTTGTTTAGAAGGAAGCAACGGTCGAGCAATGCAGCATTTAACGCTCATCATAATGATAATACTCATAAAAAATAGTTGATTACCTTGAATTTTTATTGCTCATGTATAAATGTACAGAAACAAGAATGCTCTCTAAACTCGATATTTGAATTGTGTTATTTATAAACATTATTTATAAATCGCTATAAAGTTAAGCGTAAACTTTTTCATCGTTTCCAACTTTATAGTGTATGGAATGTATATCAAAATGGAGCAACCGTGTTTTTGATAAGCTTCAGATCTTACTACAAATAGAAATTTCTCACAACACTTGATTCATAATAAGAATTCTCCTGATTTAGAATGAATTTGAGATTGAACGCAAAATACTATATGAAAATCTATTTTTAAGGTTGCCAGAACTTAAAATGGAGTTTTAATTATAGTATGAAATAAATGTATAGCTGGTATTGCATATTGTGCAAAATAATTTAAAATAGTTTTACTCTCATTCATCCAACCGTGGAACGAACATAGAGCAAGAAATTTCATTCTGCTGGATTAAACCAAAGACAAAATAATTTGGCCCAAATTCTGGAACCCTAAGGGTTCTTTTTATTTTGGAATGTCAGCTTTTGAACCAAATTAGTTAATATTTGAAACTTAGTAAAACAGTTGGTAATCTGCAAAATGGTATCTGTTACTGTTTTGTGGTCAATCTTAGTTATGGGCTCGAGTCCAGTTCTTACTGAGATGATTTATCCAGACGGAGGTCGAAATGTTATCCCTTTTATTCGTAACAAAGCAGTTAAATCAACTCCTTATAACGATGGCAGTGTAATGGCGCATATAATTGGGAGTGGCGGAATGAATTTTTTATACTATTTCTACATTCTTGGAGTAGCTTGTGAGAATGCTGATAAAAAGCTCTATAAAATAATCCAAGCTGTAAGTAATTTATTAATGTTGATAGTTCACTAATTTTTTATCTGTATTTAAAAGGACTTTGAATTCTGCTCGAATAAAACGGGACCAATCCCAAGAGACATAAGAGGCCAACATTTAGGGTCGATCGAAAAAGTCTGCTTGGACTGGAAGATACATAAGCCATGCTACAAAAATTTAGCGGATGACTACGACGAATGTCTTGTAACTAAACCGGGTTTAATTAAGAAAGGGACTGAAGCCTTAAGGTTTACGCATGCTTATGCAAAGTTCATTTGTGGGAATGTGGAAGATACAGAAGCCCACTTGTCAGAGCGGTATACAAAGCACTTGGCTGTATCCGGGGTCTTTCAATGCTTTCCTCTTTTGCAGGATAGAATAGTAAATTGTATTAAGAAAGATAAAGTTTCAAAGACGCTTTGCAGGTGAGAAATGAAATGGTTAAAATCGTAGCAAGATAAGCAAAGTTTAATTTAATTTTATTATTATTTTTCTAGCAAATTTTTCATTGTCCATGCTTGCTACGGGAAGTATTTTAACGATGAGAATTGCAAAGATGTGCAGCCAATTTATTATATGGATGATGCCTTTCGTAATATGTCTGCTAGCCTTGGCTGCCAAGGGAGAGATGAATATTATTATCCGAAGCCTACCCACCTTCCACATCATGGGTGGAATAGCGAGGAACGCACGGGTTGGTCAAGTAGAGAACACTCCAACAAAGAAAATCCTTGGCCAGGGGAACAAGGTAGAGCTTGGTCACTTGAACGGGAAAGAGAGCCTTTTATAAGGGAGCGTGAATGGCAAAATGATGGAAGAGGGAGAGGTCCACTTACCCAACATAATCGGGGAAATGGAAGGGTAATTGTGGACACGCATGCTAATCGACCTTATCCAGATACGCAATGGAATAGGCCATGGATAGATATTTTAGACGCGGGCAATGCGGCAAGCTGGAAAAGAAGAAATGAAGTGGATACTCGAAAGGGAAGAGTTTTAAGTCCAACTAGTGCTAGAACGCCTGTTCATGAATACGCCTCAAATAAAAGAGAAAAGGGTTCAGTTGGAGGAAGATTTAATCAGAATCAACAATTTTATTACTCTTCGTCAACACCTAGACATATTCCAGCTGTGGCCCTTCCACCTGAGGGATTTGCAAGGACTAGAACATGGACAGATTTCCGAGAAGAGGAAGAAAATGAGAAATTTTATAATCAGAGTCCAAGTCAAATCTCGGTAACGGCAAGGTCGCGCGCGTAAATTAAGCTAGAATTCTCTGCACCTGTCAGATTAATTGAACAATGAAATATTTTAGTTAAATTTCACGTGCTTCAATTAAGAATGTTTAAATATATTTAGTAATTAATAATTTTGACAAACCTCAGGCGGAAATAAAATTTGTGACTCCAATTATTCAAAGTTAAGCAAGTTTAATGTGACAACGTTTTGAAATACTCGAGTGAAATGTAAAGAGTTGTATTGGTAAAGTGCGTGCAAGTACTGAAAGTTATTGCATAATATGTCATGATTGCATAAAACTCGTCTAGTATAGCTGGGCAGGCTCGAGTATTTCGCCTGAGGCAACATAACATATTTGCACGTTTTTTTGTATTTCGCAATATGATCAGCAAAGTCAATAGAAATTAGGCAGGTTAAGTTATTAAGCGGTACGAAGAGAAGCTCTTTGACTCGCTCTTTATCCTTGTTTGGTTTAGAGCAAAACTCCTAAAGCTCGGCTCATGAGAGTTCATGAGCCATCATGAGCCATGACTAGCCATGAGAGCTCATTTTTTGTATGAATAATGCAAGAAAATGTTTACGCAATGCTCACATGAATGATACCCAAATAGATAATCATAATGAAATGACCATGTCAAAAAATCCACTGTTTATTTTGCCTATGCAATTGGTTTAAACTGAAGAAGAACTATTAGGTAAGTAATGGATGCGCTGATTGTCTATATTTAAAATTATATTAGCTACATATTAGTAATGTGACATTACTATTAGAAATTATTTATATTACATTTAAGATGAGATGCCAGTCGACAGGAATAATTCCACCGTAAGTCACTTTAGATCCTTTTTTACGTAGCAGGTCAGCCAGGGATTTTAGCTGCAATTAATTTTAATTTAAATGCTTTTAATAAAATTCTAGAAATATTTTATGGTAGAAAAGCCAACTTGAAATTGCACAGAAAAGCTAAACTGATCCGCATGTGTCTCTGCGAGAAAGCTCACTATCCTCTCATTCTAAAATATAAATTATTAAATTATTTCATCAAACATTGGCTGAAATATTTTTTACGGCATGGCACAGCCTCTCCGCAAAATAGACCTCCATTATGACTGTGAATAGTTGGAGAGCGCAAGTGGTAATCACCATCCGTTGTACCATTGCAAAATCTCTGTCTTTAACAATCTTCTGATCGCTATTCAATGCCAGGGCTAGATACGTAGAAGCAGTCAAAATAATCAATCGGGCCAGAGAATGTAAAAGCCCGTCAATGGAAATCCATTTGCTGATTCTGTCGAGTTGGATTCTAGTCAGGAGAATAAAGTCCTTCCATTTGTGAACCGTATCCGTATTTAAGCTTTCCATTTGACTTTGGATCTGTGCCAGAGTCTTTTCAAGCACGTGGGTCAGAACATAGCAGAGAATTAGCTGAAGCGTGTGTATTCCCAGCAAGCCAGAACAAATAATTGTGACAACTAAAGTCGCAACAAGTCTTGTGAAAATTACTGATGATGACCATCCAGCATTACTACTTACTATTCCAATGATTTGTAAAATTATATTTGGCAAAATAAAATAAAAGGTGTAGAACAAGCTAATTTTTCTCGCTACTTGGGAAGAATTAAGATGTATTTTAAATGTTTCTAGATATTTTCTTTCGATTTCATCCCAGCCGTTTAAGAGTGCAGCGGTGGGCTTAGCTCGAAGCCATGATATTGGAGAAAGTAGGAAAGATTGAAGAAAGGAGCCAGTGAAAAGTACAAGTACGAACGGATTGTCGTAAATGTTTTGAAACTGACTGAAATTAAAAGATGATTTTTAAAAGAAAAATATAATTTAATTTAAAATAACCTGTGCGCTGTGATTCCGAAATGGCATAATTTGAAAAAGACAAGTTGAGAAATTAATGAGTAGAGGGAAGACAGAGAAAACAATTTGAAGTAGTAGGAGCCTTTAGGGAGTGACTTGGGATATTTTGAGACTGTTAGGAATCCGATGAATCTAAAATATTTAAGCAGTTGCCACATTCGATTAGAAATTAAATCAAGTCTTTTAATATTTGATAGTTGATCAAGATATTGTTTTGGGAAGAGAAATGAATTCTTCATCACTTCCATTTCAAAACTTTTTTGAGACAAAATTGTATGCGAATTGGTCTGGAAAAGTAAAATGAACATGACCAAATGACACTTAATGAGATATTTCTAATATTCTAATCATACTAATGTAAACTCTTGTTACACGCAACGTTTATTTCTAATAGGCGTGGTTATATAATAATAAGCAATTACAAAAACAATAAAGCTCACTTTGTAGAAATCATGCAATTCAATTACCATCCGGCTTCTCAATTCAAATAGCAAAAAAACTTCATTTGCTGCAAAAACAATTTACCTCATGCTTTGCATGATTCAATCATTAAAATATTTGCCACTTGGCTAAATTTTCATGAGCATTTTATTAGCATAATTTTATGAATATTTTTACCACCCGTGGATAATATCTCAATTATTCTATAGTTGATCAAAAAACTGAAGCAATTTGAGTAAAATGAAGGCGCACAATTAGGTACGTGATGGATATGCGAATGGTTTATAATTTATGCAAAAATATGCTAGATCAGCACTTCAACGAGAAACTCGCTTGAGCCATAAGTTTAAAGGTTATAACCCCATTCATTCATTTTGTGAGAATTGCTGAGAGTTTATAGCTGATGAGCTCCTTGTAGAATAGTTCTTTAGCAAAGAAGCATGAACAACGTTGCTCTGTAAAAATGGAGAATAAGCTAGCGTCAGAGATAATCCACTTGTTAGAGGTTAGTCTATTAATTCAAATTTATAATTTAATTAAAAAATATTTTTATTAAATGAGCTATTAAAAAAACAGGTGTGGAGAATAATCCTCGGAAATCTAAAGAACAATTCTGGCGCGTTGCTCAAGTCCCGTTTAATCTCAAAAACAATCAAGTCAATTGCGGATGAAATGCTCCAGCAGAATTTTTCCATGTGGAGTCCAACTTTCTACCAGAGTGGGAAGGAGCTAGCGGATTCTGTGACAGGGACGAGGTTATCTACTCCCCAAGGCATCGACACCTTCTTGCAATTCTTTGGAACTGGAGACAGAACCTCAAATCCATTCCCAAATAGAGCTTTAAATTTATTCCTAAACCCACGCGGGACAAGGATGGACGCAAGTTATTCTACTCCAAATTCCCAATATTGGTGAAAACATTTGGAGAAGACTTATTCCATTTGATTTACGCATTTAACGAGGATGCTGATGGGAAAATTGAACACTTTTTGGAATTTTATAACATCTTCAAACTGAAAAAATTAAAATCTCTCGCAATTTCCAAGCAGACATGGAGCTCTCCACAAACAATAGCAGTTATGAAACTATTGTCAATAGAACTATCTGAACTTGAAGGCTTTCCATTCCCAAATAAACTTGAAGAATTACAAATACTAGGACGCAATTCAGGTTTTATCGTTTCCAAGATCAAGATCCAGATCGTTTCCATTCCTTTAACTCTAGTCAAGATCCTAACCCGTAAAAAGTCTTTCGTGTCATTTCCATAAATCCCAATTAAAAGCCTAAGTCTGCAGCGCGCACAGGCTTTTTACCCCTTGAATAAATTACTACGTAGAAAACCAATTGAGCGATTAGCAGCTACTCGGTAACTCTGCATGAACGAATTAAAATAAATTGAAACCATCAAAGTCCACCAAACTCTCTATCTACTCATTCATTTACTAATTGATTATTAGTTTGATGAACTTTTTAAAAGTCACTTTGAGGATTAATTCTATTTGGACTAAGCAAAATTAGAGAACTCAATTGCATTACTCGGAAAAATGATAGTTTACTTTTCAGCGTATATCATATCAAAAAGCATAAAAATTTGGTTAAATTGAAGAAGCCGTATCACTTTTGCAATAAAAATTGCCATAGCCGATCAAGCAACTTTTAAACAATTGAAACACTTTCAACTGTTTCAACATGAGCAGAAATTTTGTACGACGCATTTTACTCTTGGGAGTCGTTTACTCCTTACACGTACCTCAAATAAAGTCTTCAAGTATTTGGGACTCCGTTCCTGGAGTCTCCCAGCTGAAATCTGGTATCCAAACAGTATAGGAGACACTGCAGGTGCTGCAGCTACACAACATAACTTTGCCTTTTCAAATCCCATAATGCCCATCCCAGGCTTAATAAATGCAACGGTACACGGAATACAAGGAGATCATGAGCAGGCATCGAATACTATGAAAAATCTTGGGAACGCTTATTCCGGGTTAATAGACGGGGTTCCTATAGTAGGCCACGTAAAAGGTGCAATTCATTACGCGACTGGTGACCGGGTTGGCGGTGATAATGCTATGAGGTCATCAACACGCAGTACGGGTACTCTAGTTGGGGCGGCTGTGGGGACAGTTGGAGGGCCTGCAGGAGCTGCTGTGGGAGCCGTTGCAGGCGGATTAATTGCAGATGGAGTAATCGCAGGAGTGGAAAGTGCTATCCAGGGAAACTACACGCCACATGGCCACATCCAATCTGTGACAATAATGGTAAATGGAGAAGCTAAACCTGGCAAATATTTTGACATGGTCCTTAACATTGCTGCAGAGAGCTTGGGGGAGCTGCAATGAATAAAGGAATGGGGAGGGCAAGCAATGTGGCTAAAGGCAATAAACCAGCTTCAAGGCCCGCGATCCAAATAAGATGCAAACGAAGGACTGCTGGCTGTTTTAATGGATACGGGCCTCCAGTCGAAACCCCATTTCAGACGGCAAAAAGGCTTCCAGGCGAAAATTTAGGCAGACGCCCAGGCGCAGATTTAGGTCGACCTACAAACTCAAAACCTGTGTCGTCTGCTAATGGTCCGCCCAAGAATTTTGCTCCATTCATGGACCCCCTTAGCAAAGGAATGTATTTATTACCAATGTTTGTGGTGAATCCAGATCGCTACAGTGATACTGCTGGTGGTTCACTCTCCAATCCAAACCAAGAAGAACCTCAAAATTCCATGAAAAGAAAAGAGGGCAAAAATATTTGTGAGAGCATTCCACTCATTAGTAACGGTAAAATGTATCATTGCCGGGGAACAAGGGCGAGTGAAAGTTGCCTCGTAGATTGTGAAAAAGGGTTTTCGTCAATAACTAAGTCAATTTTATGTAAGCAGATAACCAAGCAATCTAACGCTTACTGGGAATTAAACGGAGCAACTTGTCTGACTGATCTTATGTGTAAAGACGCCCCAACTATTCCACATGTCAAAATAAATCAATGCAAAATTACTCAGGCGGGTAACAGATGTTGAGTAGGATGCGAGCAAGGTTATTCGCCAAACATCAAGTCAATTCTATGCAAAGGAAATTCTCAGGTTCCGAGCACTTGGGATTTAGATGAAGCCAAATGTGTGCCTGTAAATCAAACGGTGTGCAGGGATAACTTTAACAGACCAGTTGATTGGTTCGTGTCGTATAGGATGTATAGTAATTTCAACGATAAAAATAATTTTCTCTTCATCTCCAGCGATAGGATAAGCATAGACGACTTTAAAAACGAAGAAATGTTTAATTCGTTTAAAGAAAGAAGATGGACGCAATGGGTATTTGATAACGGTTTGTTCGATGGGATAAGCGCTGTGGATAATACAATAGCTTCAATGAAATTAACTGGTGATGGTAGCATTTCATACAATGATGATCCTGGATATAAAATTTCAGCAGAAAAATACGGACACTCAAAAGGAATAATTGCTTACGATAAAGAGAAAAACTTTGGCTTTTGTATGCTTCACACTCAGCCGAAATTTCGGTCGAAGGACTTTAGTGCAGCGTTTGCGCAAATTTTTGTCTGCGTTGCACTTGACAAACAAGGCATTGAAAAAGTTTTAAGTCATGTTAAAGCCCTCATCCTTATATATTTCCTCCAACATTAACAGTTCAATCAAGACCCGTAAGCTCTTTTACACAAACGGGACTTGGAGAAATTTCACTTTATTCAAGAAATAAAAAACTATTTAAATTGTATTCAAAGACGAAAAAGAATTCTGACATTTATCGTCAAATTGCGGATATGGAGAAACGTGACATATTTTTTCAGGTTTGACAGGACAGGAGTGCCCCAAACCTAGGATCAGACTGTCCACGGGGCAAAAACAAGGTGCAGATGATAAAAAGCATGCAGATAGTTGACATTGTAGATTTTCAAGGAACAACGTTGGGTTGGAAACGAATAAATGATCATGCAAAATGGCTTGTAAGCCAGGATAGCCAGGAAAGGAACTCTGGCCTGTTTTGTGCTGCGGATGTTAATAGAGTTGAAGCATTAAATCCACGATGGGGAGGTGCCATTTGCATGAATGATGTTAAGGTCGCCAGTGCATTCAGAGAGTTAGTTAGTGAGGTGGAGCCCTGTCCTGGAGAGACTCAGGATGAGATCTCGCGAAAGCGACCTTTTGCTGAAGAATAGATTTAGAAGAAAGTGCCAACGTAAAACAAAATATAATTGTTGCAGAACTTGGCCAAAATTTGAGGCATTTTGTACTCCCAATATTAGAGAACTTGACTCTCAGCTTCTCTGGCAGAGAGTAGGGAAATTAGATTTGGCAAGCTTTCCTACCAATTTTCAAGGTTGAGCATGCGAAAAAGCAGGTGCAGCTAAGAAGCAAGCTCAAGGGCAAGGACAAGCAAGCAAATCAAGAGTCGTCCACCAGACACCGA
>JAHZMU010000143.1:0-82656 GCA_027743725.1 Rambutsinella grinnellia | reverse complement strand
AGAGCTGGAACTTTTCTAACGGTCAAATGTGAGCAAATTGTCCCCTTTTATACTTGTCCTCTTGTTAATCATCGCCTCTAGCCCTTTCCCAGCTGCACTTTAGGAATTGGAGTGGCTTTTTAAAGGAAGAGTTGATGGGATTTCTAAAAATAGTTTAATTTTCTCTCTCCAAAAGTATAATATGAGGGCTGTGTTAATTTTTTTTAAAGCGAAGGAATTGTTGCTCGTAATTAAAACTGGTTAAAGGCTGAAAGGAAAATACTAATTTGGGAATTGACAAAGGAATAAGCGATGCTGAAGTAGTCAGGGCTGTGTGGGTTGAATTGTTATAATTTTCTAGTACAAAACGGTACCAATTCTTGACTGGGTTGGTACTAATAACGTAATTCTGGAACATTTTGTTATAGAACTTATCTCAGTTTTTTCTGGGGTGAGCAGCTGTGCTTTGGGGTCTAGAAAGTTGTGAAAGTGGTAGACTTAGTCTCTTCTATGAGAGCCTTAAGGTATAACTAGTAACTTATGGGTTTTGTAAAGGCTTTCACTCCTCCAGCCTGGAACACACCGCATCACAGTCCTTATCTAATACCTCGGAGTAGAGTGAGAAACGCATAAAAAAGATGAGACGTGGTTAAAATGGTTTAAAAGCCCCTTTTCTCTGTATCACGAAGAATCGATAAAGGCTTTGCGGTAAAAATTAAATGCGTATAGACAAAACCAAGTCATTCATATTTTTTTTATCTAAGTTTTGTCTAGTCAGTTAGGTTGGAGGCATGTGCCATTCCACTGAATGACTTGACATTAAGATGTGTAACGATGATAAAAAGGAGGTGAGTTTTCTACTTTCTGCAGAAGTGGGGGAGAAATGTGCAATTCATGCTATTAAAATAGGTCTCTTTCCCCCGCCTCTTTCACTGTTGACAAGCTGGTAAAAGAGTTTCGAGTGTTATTTTAAGCACTCTTTTATGTGAGAAAAATAAATTACTTTTATTGAAATGATTGAAGGTATTGATATCTACAAAGTCAATCGTGTTATTACGTGCAAACTGTGCAGGTGGTCTGAATGGAAATGACATATTTCATGACGATTGGAATAGTAGGAGCTCGATCAAGATTGAAAATTGATTTATTTGAAATATGTCAGTTATATGCCCTGGGCATTTGGAAGTCTAGACACATTCTAAACCACGATATCTACAAATATCTGGTGTGGAAGGAGAGATATGTCAGTTTTATCAGAAAAAGTAGTTCAAATCGTGCCATAAACAGTCTCTTTAAAACTTTGCAAATTAGTAAATTGTGAATTTGCAATTCCGAAAAATAATTGATATATGACTTATGAGCGGAAAAAGGTAAATAAATTATGTTTTAAGTGCTCTCGAGGTCTTTTGAAGGCGGGAAACTTTCAGGTCTAATTAATAATTCATGATTGCGTTTTTCATTCCCGGAAAAAAAAGTTTTGTAGTGAAAGGTTTGAATGTAAATGTGAATTATTTAATGACTTTTAAATGTTTTTTTCCTTCAACCATGTTTCATCTGCTGATATTAATTTTTAATTAAGTTTAGAGAAAAAAATGACTTGTCCTACGAATGCATTTAGAGAAGTTTATCTTTTGATGTGGATATTAATATTAAAAGCGTGATATAAATTAGTCTTTGTACCTTCGAGGTTGAGTGACTTAATCGCATCAATCTCACAGAATGAATATATCAATGTCAAGCTTAAGTTATTCCTCTCAGGCATGACTCTACTTGTGTCACTCGTATCAGATAAGAGTGACATGAAGGCATTTCCATAAGCGGATATGTCTGATATTAAAGTAAGATTAGAGAGAATAGGAATTGCAATTCGATAACTCAAATGTGGGAATGTGGTTGGAATTCATTTTAAACATTTGCATTTTATTTGCACGTTTGAAATGCGCATTCAAAATTGCACATTTCCTTCCCCAGATGGATAAATAGCTTCATTTTAGATGAAGAATGTATCATCATCTCTGGAAAGTTCAGAGTGGAATAGAGTGTGTAAAAAGTAGTAAGATTTTATGCCCCGTTTAGTACCGAAACCTAGGGCCTTTTCCTAAACTTTCTCCGAGCAATAGCAATAATCATAAGATATTTCATAATGATGTTATTGCAACTTTTTCTCTCTCCTCACAGTTACATGGCCAATTTCCGCAAACTTTCTAAATGAATATTATGTTGAAGAGGGAGATAATAGAGAGAAAAAACTGGGGAGAGAAAAAAAGTTTAGAGAATTGAATAAAGTGAAGAAGATGATTACTTTTTTCTCTCCCAGTATTCATCCAGTTGGAACTAAGAAATATAATCTTTCATAGAGAAAATTGATAATTAGGAATCGTCATATGAGGAAAAAGTGGAGAAAGTTTGCTCCACTTCTCTACCCACACATTTATTTCTTCATATTTACTACTCAGGTTTCCTATAATTTTCCCATTCTCTGTTTACTTTCTCCTAGTGTTTCACACGGGTTGGGTTACTATTTTCATTTTCCAAGCTACTTAATGACCTAATTATTCTCGGTTAATTATATTAACTCTGGAGTGGGGGAAACATCTCGAATTTTTCAATTACTCAGAGAAACTCTGGCAGAGTCAAGAAACTAAGAAGTGTTTAATTAAGTGGGTCATAAATGGCGGAAATGATTTAGCTTATTATCTAGCATTTTACGGGANATTTTCCCATTCTCTGTTTACTTTCTCCTAGTGTTTCACACGGGTTGGGTTACTATTTTCATTTTCCAAGCTACTTAATGACCTAATTATTCTCGGTTAATTATATTAACTCTGGAGTGGGGGAAACATCTCGAATTTTTCAATTACTCAGAGAAACTCTGGCAGAGTCAAGAAACTAAGAAGTGTTTAATTAAGTGGGTCATAAATGGCGGAAATGATTTAGCTTGTTATCTAGCATTTTACGGGAGTGATGAGAGGAGTTGAATTTTACGCTTAATATCTCATTTTATTTTTATATTCCAGGCTTCCATTCCCAACCGAGTTATTCATCAGATGAGAAGCATTACCATCATCACCACTATCATGACGATCTAGGTGGGAGGCGTCTAGCNGAAACTAAGAAGTGTTTAATTAAGTGGGTCATAAATGGCGGAAATGATTTAGCTTATTATCTAGTATTTTACGGGAGTGATGAGAGGAGTTGGATTTTACGCAAAATATCTCATTTTATTTTTATATTCCAGGCTTCCATTCCCAACCGAGTTATTCATCAGATGAGAAGCATTACCATCATCACCACTATCATGACGATCTAGGTGGGAGGCGTCTAGCGAGAAGTTATCGCCACGAGAAACACCCAACTACAGCCCCGGACCAGGGCCAAAACCAAATCCAGAATCATCGACATAATAACAAATCGGAAGCGGTCTTTTCAACCGAGAATTCTACCGTTATTATTGCACAAATCGGGAGCAAAACGTATCTTCCTTGTGCAGTCAAGAATTTGGGGAGTGGAGTTGTAAGTATATTTTAAAATCAATTAGCATTTTCAACTCCGGCCATTAACCCTTTGAGGGCTCCATATTTACTCAGCCGTTTACCTGTGACTAATGCATACAAGCACGTATTTACCAAGCCATGTTTATTTTCTTAGCCTAACAGCATTCCCGACGCACTTTTTCCTTTCATCTCAAATGCTCACTTCATTTAACCCCCGAGCCCTTTTCCCCCAAACAAATTATGATTGGGTAGAGCTCTCTTGTCCGTTTTCAATAGACTGAATATTTACTCCCGACAGCTTTATACCCGGAGATAGTACTTTAAATAGAATTTTAATAGTTCGTGTCATCATAAAGAATGATCAGCTCCAGATATGATCACCATCACCAATAGAAAGAGCTACCTAAATAACCAAAAGTTTAGTCACCGTTCCTCCTCCTCCGTTACACTTTCTTTGATATACTAGCTTCCTCACTGTTTGTGGAGCGGTTACAGCATCAAACAAGATATACAAGCTATTCCCATTGTATACCCAAATATTACAAGAGACCTAATAGGACTCTTAACAAAAGGGAGTGGGGGAAAAGGAAATGAAAGAAATCTCCATTTGAAAGGACCGAGAGGAAAAAAGGGAATCAGGAAGGTAGACACAAATATATTGGTAAGATGGGATAAGATCTCTGCGTGTATTCCCAACCATTTTATTATTCTGGAAATATAGAACAGCTTCCTCCAGTGAAGTACCCCTCCCCATTTATAAAAAGTATACATATCTCGAGGTGAAGGTTTTGGCTTGAAAATAATCACAGTTATTTTATCCTTCTAATAAAAATGTTTCGGAATGGAGTGGAAATAGCCAATATAAATTTCTCTCTCGTATCATCCTCTAGAAAAGATGTAAATAGTACGAGTCCAGAGTTAAATGATATTCTTGATGTAAAAGCCACTTCTTCCACTTGTTTTCCCTCGTAAACGGTGGAATGAAGAGTGTGAGTTTTGCTATTTTTTTTACTAGGAAAAAACTTTGTATATTTTTAGGCGAGAGAGTGTGGTTTTTTGAGAGTGGAGAGAGCAACTCTCACCATGAATCATGTCCTTTCACGCCATTGCCATTAGACTTGGATAATAAATTCTAATGTTTATGAATTTCCAAACCACTAATGTTTGTTGTAAAGTGGGTATGCTTTCCACCTCTAGCTAGATGCGTAGAGAGGAAACGCTTTGTTTTTTCTGATTTCCTCTTCCATCCGAAATTGAGCTTTTATGACGTGAGTTTTAAAATCTTTCCAAGTTTTTGTAGGGCTTATGTCTGGGTCTGGGTTTTAATACGACATCTCAAGAACATGGCTTAATTTTTTTTCCAAGAATAATTAAACAAAAGGGTACACTAATTTTCTAAAATAATATTAGCTTTGAGCAACTAAGAAGAAGGCTGATGTGTCTTTGTCTTTTGAAAAATGACGAGGATCTAAAAGTTTCCCTCTCAGGAGAAAAGTCCAACGATAAAAACCCGTCACATGTTTCATGGAGTTGCTCAAGGGCACGAGAAATATGGGATGGTTTATGTTTTATGGAAATTTTTCAGATGACGAACTAGATTGTTTTAAATGGAGAAAGAAAATATTTGTAAGTTAAGACAAAGGCTTAAAAGAGGAGTAAAATGACTGCATAAAGGCAACATAACTAACTAGTCCCAAAACGGGGTAAAATGCAGTATTTTTTACATTTAATTATTTATTTGAAAACGCATCTTTAAATCTTTTTATAAAATCATATTAAAAATATTTTTCAAGTACAGAGATCCATTATTAGAATTAATGATTAATTGATTAAATTGAAATAGCCAATCATAGTTGGCAGTAAGATAGCTTGTGTTGAAAATCTTGGCTTGGTAATAATAGCAGAGTTATTACCTGCCTCTTCTCTCTCCTTCCTTTCTTCATACATCTCCACCGCATTCTTGTGAACCTGATCATGACCGAGGAAGAGGTGGTTCCTCGTCTCGTTATAAATTGGCACAGCTACTTCTTCGTATCGGACATGCTTATAGTTGGTATTTGAATCTTTATTCCCTCGCAAGTCTACGCGGAAACTGGCGTCATGCAAAACCGGAGTGGTGTAGGTGATATCATGTTCCCTATTGAAATCTACAGGGATGCGTGTCAACTTCTGGATTTGTTTCTTCGACATTGTAATCGGTTCTTTGAAGACTATCACATTCTGCGCTCGGAAACAAGGGGGGACTGGAGAGCTCCCCTCGTAGTGATAATAACCCCCGTATGGTGGGATTAACCACGAGATCTTTGAGAAATTAGAAGTGAATATTGTGAAATGGGATGTAAATTATTGGAGAAAATAATTCAGAATTATTTTACCTGAAATTTCTGGGGTATAATAACCTTTTCGGGGGATTCGGCTTCGGTAGATTCAATCACTTCATCCTTCTCCTCAATCCCACCTAGTTCGGCATGACCCCTTCGCTTCAATTGCTAAAAGTTTGTAATAATTTTAGCATCAATTTCAAATCTAGTTAAAAAGAGATTATTTAATGCAATACTTACGTTGGGCAAGAAGCCTTTCAAGAACGCATTGTGAATATACGACCGTCTCTTCTTCAAATCCAAGTTTTTATACCCATACTTATGATAGTGGAGTACATCTCGCATTGTGTCCGGATTGTCAAAGTTGTTCGCTTCAGCTAGCTCTTTTATTTCGTCAAGCTTCCTCTTTTTAACTTCCTCAAAATCAAGCCATTTCTCATGAACAATGTAGAATTGAATCATTGAATCCACAAATTTAAATTGATCCTCATCGTTATGAAACTTGGGTGTAGCGTCAGATTGTTTGTAGGTGGATTCGTATTCGGGTTTAAGATCCTCTTTAAATCGGTCAATGTCCACATGAAAACTGTCATCTCCAAAGAAATGCTGGTAAACCTCATCATTTAACTTTTTTATTTGCCCCTTGAAGCCCTGGTATCCCTGGATGTTTTGGTACTTATCTTCTTGGCTGATACTCTGGAAAAGTATTCAAAATTATAATACGATCAATTGATCAAATGGACTATACTTTATATCCAAATTTTTAGCCAGCATACTCCCATGATTGTAATGTCGTTATTATCACTTCGCCACTGCGTGTAGGTCCACGTAAAATTGCAAATTTTGTCGAATAACTTTCTAAAATCCTCTTCATGCTTTTTCCCAGTAGTCCCCTTCCCCTCCTCATAATACTCATGAAGCATGAGAATCCTTTGCGATCTCAACGGCTCCTTGGCTGGATACGTTTGGGCCAAGTCAAGGATATTGTCAAATGCACGATCGCAATCTAATTCCTTTGTTCCAGGTTTCCTATATTTCTCGACTTTCGATTTATCATCAGTTCCCCTTCCTCTTGCAAGTGTATTGGCAGCAGAAATCATCATAAGCATGTAAAGCTCATCTTGTAGAATTGGCAAAGGGTCTGTCTTCACTATCTTGCGGCGTAGGAATATATTATTTATAAATCTGTCAGATTTCGCTATTATTTCATTAGCTAAAGTAATCTCCTCATCAAGTACATTCAGTTGAGTCTCCAAAGCTTGCATCTATTTAAAAGAGGAATCGTTTTTAAGTAGTAAATTGGCACTTTGTCTTTGTCTATTTTCAAATTTTTAAATTACCTTTTCAAACGCTTCCATCGAAGTAGCCACACTCCCTTCGGCATACCATGATTGTGAGGACCTCTCTTGAGATACGGAATCCTTTGAGTTTTCATGCTTCTGTTCTTTTTTCTCGAGGTCGTATTTAATGGATTCTTGCAGGTTGTGGAATATTTGCGCTTTCCGATACCTATACTCACTATTTTTAATGAAATTTCGTTCCTTGTCATACAACTGTTGATCTATTGTGTTCAGGATGGGCATTATATATTGATTGTCCTTTTTCGACTCCTGAAATTTCAAACCATAATAAGTGATTAAATAAGCAACTCATCAATTGCCATCTCACCTTCACGAGCACGACAAGAATCGTGGTCAAACTCATCGACGGAATAGTCTCGTCAACAAAGTACATGTAGATCTCCAACGGATACTTTGTCTTATTCACACGGTGCGATGACTGACCCCGGTTTTCATGACCCTTCGGGATATAACCACCGAGGAATACAGCTTCGTAAAATTTCCTCTCGTGCTCACTACCTCCGTTCAAGATTGTCACGAATTTTTCCGGCTCTTCGATGAGAAAGTGGTCCTTGATATAATTCAGGGGTTGTTTGTCCTTGAACCTCTCCGCATTTAAAACTAAAGCTCTGACCTTTCCAAATGAGCGGTAGACAATGCAGTTCTTGTCTTGTCCATGAAGACACTCTTTATTCCTTTGGAAGCCGTAGGACACACTGTAGGAATTTGCAACTCCAGGATTATTGTAGATATGAAGGGTGTAGTTATCTTCGCTTTTTATAGTCTTCGCCGGGTCAATGACAATGGGTGAATTTGATTCGAAAGGTGCTCTCAAGTCGTCAGGTTTCGTTTTGAGCCTGGGCTCACGGAAAGCATCGTATCGATTCCTGCTACACGTTTGACCATAAACTTGATCCCATTCGCGGACATCTAATTGTAAAATTAATCTCTAGTTATTCATGAATAATCTAACTGAACATATTTATTCAGATAGCCTATCCCTCAACCTCACCTTCGAATGAGACATAATCGAAAATACTATCATGGAAGCTCTCGACCGTCATACAATTCAGTAGAATGATTAGCCAGAGCATCATCTTGAAGCGCCAGCTCCACTCCTTCTTAACACTAGTGCAATTACTCATTTTGAATAAAATCATTTGCTTTCACTTTGCACCAAATCCAATCATACCTTCTCCTTATCAAACTTACCTTCCATTTCAACCTTAAAATAATTTATTATTAATCCTCATCATTAAAAGTTAAATAGTTTCAATGGGAATGTATAACATCATCATCATGGATATGAAAGTGAGTGCAATGCAGCTAGTGCTGCTCCCTTGAAAACGCACCTATTTCACTCTGTCTGTAGATGATGTTTGTGCCCATTTTCCTTTGATGATGACTAAATGGCATAAGAAATCCTTTCTATATAAACCATTCTTTCTCCCTACTTTCTTCACTTACTGCATTTTAATGCGGACAGTGAGTAAACTGGGAAGTGAAGGACTCGAGTTTCTTCCCTTTTTCTTTAGCTCCCCATGGGAATTCAAAGGCAAGAGCAGTAGAATGGCTAAAGTACCTGCATTTTTTTCTCCCTTTCCCAACTATGAAAGATGTGCGGACAGTGTGATGATAATAATAATAATATTATCATTATTATTACGGTTATTGCTGATATTATGCTTCCATATCGTATCATCTGAATCATCAACACAGTTTCCCTTCCCGAGTAAGAGAACACCTGGTACAAATAGAGAAAGTATGACTATTTTTACAACTAGATCACAGAGAAAGAATAACAGTCAAGCCTCCACACATTTCTCTCCAGAATAAACAGCTCAACTTTTTTGTTTGGAGTATTAAGGAAATGTTATCTCATCTATTAGGAGTGAAAGCTGCTATTATATTATCTCATAGTATGTTTTTTTCTCTCTACATTTTTTATAGTTGGATAAACAAGATTAGGATGAAAGGAGAGAGCAACATGTGCATAATAAAGTAGGGAATGGTTATGGAAATCATAATGCGGTCATTTCAAAGTGCTTTTTAGAGTATCTTTTTGCGAATTTGGGTAACGAACCGAAGGTGTTCGTAATAAACGGGATATCCTTTACGGTCGATTAAGCTGGACTACTTTTTGGAATAATCTCGTCTATTTTTAAAAATATTTAATAATTTTTAACTAAGCTTGTTTCAAGCCTGTGTCATGATCAATCAGTCTTTTTGACTTTATTGCAAGGTCATCCATCTTAAGTTTCTTATTTTTGGCTGCATTTAATGGAAACTAAATCCGTAAGAAAATACTTTCCTTCAAGGCAAGAATATCAATTCCCTTGAGCGTACCTAATTTATATATTATTTTTTTATGCTTTTGTCTCTCATTCTGTATACTCCGTCCTTGGATTGTTGAGCTCGGATGTTTATGGAAACGAGCACGTAAAAGTAGCTACCACATCACGTAGCAGATTGCAGATGCTCAGGAGAGAGAAAAAAAGAGCGTAGACAGAAAGAGAGCAATGCCGTGACTGGTGGTCTAATTAACTTTTTGAAGAATTTATGTTACAGTTGAGAGATCCCATTTGGAGCGCATTTACAAGTATGCAGTTGTATATCACAAAAGGTAAAATGGTATGATGAAAGAGAGAAAGTACAGGTATGTCAATAGAGCTGCAATTTATTTATGTAGAAAAAAAAGGGAATGACAAAAAAAATGCTTAAATAGTAAAAGCATTTTACTATTGGGAAAAGTACGGAGGATAATGGATTTTTTTCTAGCTCTCTTTAATTTCAGTTTTGAGAGTGGAATGGGAAGAGAAGCTCTTTCGAGATTAAATCTTTTAACCTTTCCACCACTACCCTTTGTGTAATCTATGGGTGGGCATAAAAAGAGCTAATTTCTGGAATGGCCGAGCATTGAGTTGGGACGAGGGTTTTAGTAGAGATGCTGGGCTTGTGGGCACATTCCTTTCAAATGGTCATTGGACTGCACAGATTAGTCCGAGTTCATTGCGACTATCGATACTGGTAACAATCAAGAGTGTTTTTAAAAGGTACAGGTTGGTAAACTGTTAAGCGGATTGGAAAAAGAGAGGAGAAAAAGTTGACCCAGATTTGTGGAGTAGGATATAAAGAGTGGAATGCCCCATATCATCATAAAAATAACTCTTGTTGCATACAAATAGGTATGTTTGGAGAGGAGAACTGGTGAGAGCGGTGTCGTTTTCCTCTTTTTGTGTTTGTTCACGTCCCCATATTACTTTCGTGTATGAGCGAAACCACCATCATGAAATGGGATATGTGTAGAGTTTAGCTCAATTATGGGATAAGATGGATGCATAATATTCTCATGTGGAGGTGAACAGTTGGCCTGCTGCTTTCACCGAAAAGCCCATATTGTAGGGGAAAGCTATAATAATAAGGGTGAAATGGCTTCCGCTCTTGTGTCTGCTCTTTGGTCACAGAGAAAAAATGGGAAATCTATAGAAATGGACAATAAGCACTTTCACCTCTGCAGCTATTGGGATTTTCAGTCGTGAAGGGATAAAATGATTTGACTTTTATTTACAAGAATGGCAATAATCCGGATTGGGAAGTTGAAAATAGAATGAACCAGGTGGTGTAGATGTTTATGCATTTTTAATAGAAGATAATGAAGATTAGCAGGGATAAAATGACTGATTAAAATGGAAGGTGGACTGGCAAATCCAGAGAGGCAAAACAAAAGTGAAATGTTTAATTTGATTCTAAAAAGTGGGGGAATAACTGGAAAATTTTCTAAGTCACTCTGTTTGTGTGACATTCAATCAAAAAGTATTTTCTAGTAGGGTAGTCTTGATATTTTCCGCAAGCAAGTTACAAGGCCAAGTCATGCTATGTATGCCCTCATCTCATAACCTTCCTGCCTTTCTCCTGACAACCTGGATTACTTTTTCCACCCGTCTAGTTTATATTTTTTATACTGTCATATACTACCTTTAATATTCATGCTGTTTCAATGTCATGATCAAAGTGTCACGCATCTAGTACACGAGGGAGTAGTCTAGCAATTGCTCTAGTCAGAGAAAGGCTAAAAAGCCTTATAATAAAACATAATTTAATACAAACCCGATATCATTTACAACACTTTACAGATTACACCGAAAACGCTACGCTTTTCTCTCATTGCGTGATATTTGTCCCTTGTCAGGAATGAAATGAATCAACCATTTAAATTAGTATACATATTTTATGGGTCGATAGCCTCATTCCAAGATAAGAATGAGTTGAATCGATGTAGCTTTTTTCGCTATTCATGTGCATAAATAAACTTTTAGCAACAGCCTGTTCCGTAGCAAAAGAGATTTGCATGAGATGTTTATCATTGTCGACTCGTGGAATTTCACAACAATTTCGTGGAATGCTTTTTTGGAACATCTGGATAAAGCCACAAAAAAGCAGTTACCAAATTTTTTCTCTCTTGTTCAACTCGTTTTCGCTTTCGAATATAAAACAAATAGAAAAAATTATATTTTTTACCAAGTGTGAATTTTTGATGGATGCTATTTGCAGAGAGAGAGAGTAGCCGAAAGGAACTTTTTTTACTCTCTCCACTCCTCCCCCAATAAAATAGGAAATGGGATTTTTACTGGGGAGAAAATGAGAAAAAGTGATGATGGATCGAGAGCGGAGAAGTAGACATTTTAAACTTTCTCTTTCCATTTTTCTAACTTCCCCTGACACAATATAATAGCATGCTAATGTTTAAATGTTGAAGTTGCTTGTTCTTGAATTTGTATCTTAGCTTAGCAAGATGAAGGTATTTTGTAGATAAAAAATGGAACATTTTGAAATGCCTGAAGCCACCTTAAAAAATCGATGGGACGATCGCACCGGAAAAATATTACATTTTTCCTAGAAAACGATACAAAAGTAAATGTTCTACGTTTGAACTCTCCTTACCTATTTCTTCCCCAAGGACATTGATAGTATTCCATATTGAAAATAAGTGGAGGGAAGTATACGAAACAATCTTCTAGTTGGGAAATGGCTATTGGAAGTGTTGGAAAAAGGATCACTATTCCAAGACAATTTTCTCTGACATGGACAGGGTAAAGTTTTTTAGGAACCCTTTTTTAGAGGCATATGCATTGAAATAATAAAGTTGGTGGACCACAGCTTGAACTCGACTTTCTCCAGAATTACATCCCAACTTCAATTTCCCATTTACCGATATGGGTCAATATATCTTCGTTGAGGGAAGGTATACCTCTTTAAATAAAAAGGAGGACAACGTGATTTGGCTGGGGAGATTGTCAACAAAAAGGTGTTCGTGTGTGCAAGTGGTGCACATAACGAGAAATGGGTTGAGATCTTTTTCAAGTGTTGTTATTTCAAACTTCAATTTAGACTTGAATATTGGAGTAGAATAAATGGGGTGGAGTGCCAATATCCTAAGTGGAATTGTAATGAAAGTTTATCGTAATTTAAACCCAAGTCTTTAACCAATAAGGGAAATGGTGGAGGACTTTTTGTAAATGAATAATTGTTTTGGAGTAGAAAAAACGGAAATGAATGTAAAGTAAAAGTACTTGCCCTGATTTTAACTCAAAAATGCTCGAACGCCTACACATCCTGAATAAAGTTGAGAACAAGCATGGGATTTTAAGTAGTCAAGAAAGCTGAACAAGCTCAACTTTCTCTACGTAAACATTCCACTTCTCCCACTTAAGTTAGACGCGATGACGCAAAATTGATGGCATTAATGACCTTTCTCTACGAACAATAGGGGTTATGGAATTTTTTATAAAGTAGGAATGCGTTTTTGATTCCATATTTCCATATTTCATAATCACTTCTACCAACTTATCTCACAAGTCATTATAATAAAGGTTGAAGGGTATAAAAATATAAAGTTAATTTTACTTTTTTTACTCTAGAAAATAATTATTTCAGTAGAAAGATGATGTAAATGAGAATTCTCATGGCCATCCCTGCCATAACATGATCACTTGTGATTACGGAGAAGGGCATCGGGTAGAGGATCGCATGCTACTTTGTCTATCTTTTTTCCTCCCAGAATCATAATAATAACAATAATAATAAAAGGTCATCGCGGGAAAGGGTTTGGGGAAGGGAATACTGTAAATTATTCGGTTGAAAACGGCAAATTAGAGATTGTGCATGACCACGGATAGTAAATGGAGTGATACTTTTGAGGACAATACTAGTGAACTTGGAATCTTAGAAATACGAGCGGTCTAATCTGATTAAATAGTTAAAAAGGTGACCTTATCGGGGAGCGAAAGTCATCGATTTTTCCAGGGCACTGGCTTATTAGAGGCGTTTCTCCACCTTCATCATATTTCCCTAGATTAGTCTGAAATTGTCTAATTGCAAAGTTTCCCAGTCTAGACTATTTTGCCAATTTTACTCAAGGACGTAGCTATTTTCTTCTTTTAACTTGACTAATCTGACTTATTGAAACTGATTATTCTAATGGCTTTCATATCGAAACCTTAAGTCAAATATAATGAACTTTAAAAGCTTTCTAGTCTAAAAAGAATTAAGTTGAGCTGATTTAAACTTTGCCATTTCGCCTGATCCTATCAAAAACTTTCCTGAATGGCAAAACCATATCCACATGTCTATCAGAATTAAGCTAGAAGCTGTTACCACCATCATGAGAGAAAAAAATCATTACAGTAAACAATGCATATTTATAGCCTGCGAGCTATCCATGATTAAATTCTCTCTATTAATCCGGGTAAATCGATAGTTATATGTCAGTAAGGCAACTTTTCCTCTTCTCCCATCAACATTCTTATGCAAAAAAAGTCCTTTCAGCTCTTCTCCTCCTTGGTTGTTGTTTTTATAGTCTGGATAGGGCGTTGGTCATGTCATGTACTCTATCCTATGCAAATGATGCCAATCCAGTTAAATTATGAGCCTATGATGATGTGCTTGAATGGGATCCACCTCTCCATTTACCCCAGATGACTATCATGTGTGTAGAATTATTTAAGCTTATGCAGAAGCTAGAAAAATCTTGAATATCTTGCTTCAGGCTAAAAAAAATTACATTCTCTTCTTGCTTCTTGCGTGGGTAGAATAAAAGGGATGGAATGTGACATTGTTAACGGAGAAACAGCTCATATTTTTGGTCTCATTACTCCTAAGCATCTTGTTCTCTTTAAAGAACAAAAGAGAAACTCTATTTTTGGTCTTTTTCAACTGGAGAAAGTAGGGAAAGCAGGTCGTTGGTCTCTAAGACATATGAGTATAATCACGTAATAAAATATGGGGGAGAGATGTGATAACAACTATTGTACTACGTTTTCTTCCCTCTTATCTTATAAATATAGGCCATTATATAAGATGATGGTTGAGTGTTGCTGGAAGCAAGTTATTCCATCTTTAATTATCACTTCCTCCCCGTTTTGGCAGTGTGGAAAGGCAGAATTATAAAATATACGAAACCACATGTCTTTATACCAAGTCAAATCTAAGCTTTTCACTTGGTCGCCCATTTATCATCAATTTGGCGAGCGAATCAGTTCTTATCAAGCTATATAATAAAATGTGTTGTTATATAAGAGGTGGAAGAGAAGCGTCAAAGCTTTTATAATTTTACCCGATTGCGTGTTCATTCACTGATGTTTTGTCTGGGATAAAACGCACGAAATAATATGCAGATAGTTTTTAGGGATGACTGATCTGATAGATTTTTCTATCCAATTTTCACTGGGACTAAGAAACCCAGAATGCTTTCAGTCTGTCTCATTGTCTTAAGAGAATTGCTTGGTAGACGGGTTGTCTAGTGGTTTAACGGTTGATGGAAAGATTTGAAAATCAATTTTGGCCTAGTTCTCCCTTCTCCCCCTCTTGACATGTGTCCTTGTTTAGCAGGAATTGTTTTTCATCACTCATTATTTAGTGATGACAGGAAGCCATGCACATTTCGAAGTCTTCCCCTGAGAAGGGGATTTGCTAATGGCTTGCAAAAATCACACAACTTTATAGAGTTAAATATTCAACGTTTCTTGAGGAATTTGCTCTTGCTTAAGATAACCTACTTGTTTTAGAGATTCGCAAAAGCATAGTTAATGTAGGAATTTTCTTGTGAAATAAAAAGGTAGGGAAAGGGAGCTGTTAAATAATTAACTAAATATATGCGAATTTAATTGCAAATACTTCAGTTTACTCTGGATATATCTTCTAAACTGTTACTTTTTTAAATCATTTTATTTGTAACTTATTTGCTTACGCCACCCAACTCTATAATTTACCTGATAACCACCCGATAAGCAAGATAACAAGGTAACAATCTCTTTTTTTTCGCTGTCCAACTACCTATTTCATTCCATACCTATTGTCTCCAACTAGTTCCTTGTCCCCTATTGTTTACTCGTTGACATGCTTATAAAAGTATGAGGTATTCGCTGATAATGAAGAACAAAAGGGCAACATTATTATACACACCCATTCTTTCTCATAATCAAGGACGTGAATGGAACTAGTTTTGTGTTGTGGATATTGATGGTTTTTTTCTTCCCTCCCTCCGGAAGCTATGTTGGCTAGTTTATAAAAAAAAATTGTGGGCTTTTCATAATGATAAAGCAAAGTATTAGTTTGCTCCACAAAGCAAAAGAGCGGATGAGTTTTGTAGTTCATTGTGAAGAAAATTTAGTTTAATGTTGAGCTATTAATGCATATAATAAAGTAAAACAAAAGCGTTCATAATATATAGGAGCTTTTTTAAGTCTTTGGAGAAAACCAGAAAAGGGGGCTTGGAAGGATTTATAACTTTCTTGAGTCCTCTAGGACTGTGGCTAGTATAAAGTATAAAAGCGTTTCTCTGTTCGAGGATCACAGAAACTGTTTATCTTTGAGGGAATTTTGCTCAGAGGTAGTGAAAAATAAAAGGCATTATAGGTTAAGCCGGAATTACTTGAATTATTTATATTTATCTTGGGTTGGGGAACTGGAATAGGTAGAGTTGAAATAATTAAGCAGGGAAGAAAATAAGTAGAGAAAATTTTTGCCTTGAGGCATTGGAAAAGAGTTCAATGGCTAGTGAAAGCTCAGAAGAACCATTTTAATATCAGCTTCCTTCTCTCAATCACTTTTGATTTAATTATGTCATTTACTTTTCTACTCTTCACTTTCCTAATGACTCTGAAAGATAAACAGAGAGTGGAGGTATTCAGCAATTGTATTGACCATTATAGGAGATGGGAAAAGCAGTAAAAATTAGTATGAGTATTGCGTGTTTGAAATGGTTTGAATAGCTTCAGGGAAGATTTTCATGGCCTAATTTTGTCTAGAGTTTCTGCTTCTCTTTCTGCTCTACTTGTTCCATAGATTATTATTGGAGAAAAGTATAACTGGAGGAAATGTTACGAAAAGATTTAAGGCATACGGCAATAATCAGGCCAGTGAACCTGTTTACTTAACAAAAGAATAATTTTTCTCTTTTAATTTGGTTAGAGAAATAGTGAATGTGTAGCATGTAAAGAGAAAGTCTACGTCTACACGCATCTGCAATTACTAGCAATTGCGGTGATGCCTTCGAGATACTTGGGAAAACTTTTTCGGTCTATAGTCTTTTAGTCTTTTGTACAGCCATTTAAAACGAATTAAAAGTGCGTGGAGAAAGGATGGGCAGACGTAATTGCGTTCAAAAATGTTTTACTTTTTTGCGAACCGCAAAAGGAACGGGTTTAATAAAACGGAAATGGGTACATGGGGCGAATCCGCTGTGAAAAGTCATTAGTTAACTGTGAACTGTAATTATTTTTATTTTAGTAGTATTTTGGGAGGTTGTGAACTCTCCTATTTAAACTACTAAACGGACAAGTTTGAACCTGGCATTGATGAAACATGCACAGCTTCTTTATCAAATCTGCTAAAAAAAAATTACAAATTCTCCAAACCACAGAGCTCCGTAAACAACAGCAAATCCTACAAAGTTGGGATGAATGCCAAGTTCTTAATGCGGTTTAGCTTGAAATATCCCACCCCATTTTACAAGAGTTATAATCTATTTTACCTCTTGTTTATACCCCGCCTAAATGAAATGGATGGGAAGCTCTATTTTTGCCACAATAAAAAGGGAAATTTACTCTTTGTTTTCCTATTTCAATTTGGGGATTTGCTCTCAAAAGATGAAAGGAATATGAGCTTTTAAATTCTAAAATAACTACATTTTTTCCAATAGAATTTTTTAAAGTAATTTATGTGAAAGCTTAAGAATGTGAGAAATGCTATAGATGACATTTTAAACGGACTAACAAGCCTTTTCACTACTCGAAAGTATCGTTAATAAAATCTCAATTTAGCTGTTATAAAACACCTCCAGAGAGGAGTGTATGGGTTGGTCTCAATTTTACAATTTTGTGTCACGAAACGAGTCCAAAAACTGCGAGGTAAAGCTCACATTTCACATTTTTCCCTACGAATTTTAATCGTGTGAGAGTGGTCCGGACTACAACGCAGATTTTTTCAAACACGAGCAAAAGCAAAACCTTGTTGATAATTACCCTAATTTGCTATTACGCTTTTTATGACTTTATCTGAAATTATATAGTGGTATAAAATCGGATACATGTGAATCAACTCATGTAGAAATTATTGTTGGGTGTGGACTGCACAATAATAACTGGGCTTTTATTTATGTTTGTAATTATGAGAGAAAGTTTTGCAGCTTCATAATAGTACCACGAGATGATTTGTTAGTCAAATGGGGGATTGGAGAGGAAGGAAAATTTATGGCTATTGAGTTGAAAAGGAATACTTTTATGCTTTCACCAATGCTTCATTAACCACTAATGTTTAATTATTTTTCAGGCTTCCTGGATTAGAAGGGCCGACTACCATCTTTTGACGGTTGGAATGGGGACTTACAGTAATGATGACCGTTTTATGGTATCGCATAATAGGCCAGCTCAGGTGAGTACATTTCGCCAAGGAATAATTTATTCTTAATTTATTCAATAAAATAATAGGGGTCGAGGTAATGTTTTTTTCATTGAGATAAATCATTTGGGGGCCGGAGGATATATCGACTTCATTCTAAATTAGCCTGTCACGTAAAAACTGCATTAGAATCTGGGTGGGAGTGTAAAGTTGCGAATTTTATGAAAAATTAGTCATGCTAGAGGAATAGGGCAATAGCCCTAGTAAAATTGTTCGAGCTTAGCTCTGTGATTATTAGCGAATTTCAAATTAGCAACTTTCACCCTCAAGCGTAGTACAGTTTTCATTCATTACAAAAATAGAGCAACCTTCTCTGTAAAGCGTAACCTCATTATGAAAAAGTAGAGGCATAGGAGGGGGCATTTTATTGAAATTGCAATTCACGCACGTGGAAACATGAGCGTAAAGGAAATTGCTATTGATCTATATCAGTTGATGGAATAACAAGTTCAAGTGCCAATTCTCCATTTGAATAGAATAGGGAAAATTGTCACTTAATGAAATGATTTTCTCGCAGCCATTGACCCTACAAAATAGGAATTAAGTACATTTGAACTATAAGGGAAATAATTGGTAGTAAAGTTCAAATGTAGAAATGAAAGTTTTCAATTTTATGCGAAACGACAAATGCGGAGGACCAAAATCTATTCAATTTTCTATCAAAAATTAAGCTAAAAAATCTTTAACTGGCGGTTAACTCTATTATTTCTGCATTTCCATTTTTGAAATTACAAAATTGACAATTTTGTTATTTTACAGAGCTGGGAACTCCACATCAAATACGTAAAACCATCAGATGAAGGCCAATACGAATGTCAAATATCGACGCATCCACCCTCAAGTATATTTGTTCATCTTCGAGTTGTCGGTAAGTCCATTTTGAAACGATAATCATTCGCCATAAAATTAGCGTCTTAAATTAATTACATTTTTGGCCCAACTCCAATCATACAAAACCCTCATGAAATACATCCTGAATATTATTATCCTTTAAATCATCTGCAAACTGTGCCAAGCGGAAGGTCCATTTTAAGCCAAGCTTTCAACTCACTTCCGTTACACAATAAAAAATTTAACTCTTCCCACTCCATCCTCACTCTCTCTGTTGAAATTGAAACTTGTAAATAATTTTCATGTTGCATTTTACAAATCAAGACCGGAGGCATTAACATTTATGACTGTTCTACTTTCTCCCTTTTAAAATTTCATTTTGCGCATTTCCCTTCTTTTCCCTGTGAAATATCCTCTTCTAAAGATAACCGGAAGGGAACATGTATAGAGAGAGAAAAGTCCTCTTAAAAAATCAACTTTCGTCATGTCTCCCTCCCCCGGATTGTCTCTGCTATTGTAGAACTTAGCCTTAGGCACATATCCTTTAAATTGAACCTTTTCGCGGAACTGATGCGCAAACACTTTCAACATCGCACACGTGTAAACAGAGAAAAGCGTTAGTCTTTCAGCTCTACACCATTATTACTACTTTTCTCCAATAAAAGCTACTAGAATTTCAGCATACCTGATTTTTTTTCTCTGATTATGCCTGGAAAATTTTCCAAGAGACATTAATAAGTTATCTCTGCCGAGAGAGCCTTAGTCATACATGCGTGGGTCCATAAGTGAAAACTCTTTAATGATAAGGATCGACGAACCGAGTCTAATGTACATTATCGGCACTCTCTCTACATCCACAGCATTCATTTTCTCTGTAGAGAAAGCTGCAAACTTTCGCCGTAAGTTATGATTACCAAGTTGGACTAGAAGTATTCAAAAACAGTGATCTCTGCTGTTTCAGAGAGAGAATGGAGCTTTTATAGAATTATTTAATTGTCTCTACCTTGTAACTTCAGACAAGGAGGAGCTCGTTTTCGATGATGTATTTGTCTAGAATCGTAAATGTAGAAAAATATTTGTAGTTTGGAGTGATAACAAAAGGAAATATCATTATATAGGAAATTGTAAAGAGGGATTGAATAGAGATAAAATCTGTCACCGGATATGCTTAATTTGTGTCCTTAGGATAAAGTTTGATAAAGCTTATATGTAAAAAGGAATGCTAATGATAATCGATTCGTTTCCTGAGGAAACTCTCATGTTCCAAGTGCACTGTAGACACTTTTCATTCCCTTTATAATTCTTTGTTGACTGAAATGAGAGGAGGAAGTGGGTTATGTAAAGTCTAACAAGTTGGAAATCTGAGCGAGCAAGTCAAAGATAAAAAGGACAAAAATCAATCTTTTTGGGGGAGAAAAAATTGGGGTAGAAAAATATAAACTGGGGAAATGTGTGCTGAGATGTTTAATGACATTCGCAAAGTTTTTTTTACTGCAAGACTTTGGGATTAATGGGGAATTAGGGCAATATGGGACCACCGGCATGTGAAAGAAAGTATTTGTTATTATCCAGTCTTTTCAGCTCATAATGGCGTGTTAACAAGAGCCATTGTTTTCCTTAAATCACCAAATCCCTGTATGGCTCAGGGTAAAAATATTTCTTGGCTTGACGACTCCTAATTCGGGAGAAACAGTCATAAGCAGCTTTGCACAGGTTGGCTCGCATTCCGTGATGAAATGTAATTAAGCTGGGTGTGGAGCCAAACAATGTGTTTCTTTTTAAAAAATCGAGAGATTACGGTGACATATAAAAAGGAAAGAATCGCATTCTTTGATCAAGTTTTTGCTGCATTTTTTACTCCGCCAAATAATTTACAGTGTGAGAAATGTGGAGAAAGTAGAACGAGTCTCACACTGATTTTCTAGATAACTTTATTCACCATAAGGCGGTGTTAGCAAGTTAATTTCGCACTACCTACTTCGCACGATAGGTCGAAGGAGAATGCGGAAAGTTGAGATATGTGTGAAGTGCACATCGTCAATGGGAGGATTTACATTGCCACATAAATAAGAAGAGAGTTATCTCGTTATTTACCTTTCTTTCTCTGATTAGGCTTCTAGTTCAAAGCAATTTACAAGTAGGTATAAGATGAAGGATTTATCAAGGACGGGATGCGCAATAAAGAGAAAGCAAACAACTGGAGGAAATGGCTTAATATTTTGTAGAGAAAGTTGACAGAAATAAGAAAGAGATTGCAAAATTAGCAATTTTCCACCCGAATTAAGCCATCAGTTAGATAAATGGGTCCAAGGTGAAATGATTTCTAGATCAGTAATGAATCGTCTGTAAACTTTTAAGCAACTGTTTACTTTTTAACTTGTCACCTAAGAATTTTTTAAGGCAAAGATTTAACCTAATTAGTACTCTTACCTATTCCATTTGATTATAAAAACGGGTGGAAAAGAGATTAGATTATGCAGATAAAAGTTTACTTGGAGAACGGTTTAAAACTACGCATTAGACTGTTTCAAGGGCAATGGAAAGGCATTAACTGCCCTTCTAGGTTTCATTAAACTCATGCTGGTTGGGTCTGATGTAAATTACTTTGTGTGACCTACACATAAAATAGTGTGGGATTTGGGTAAAGCCACTCGCCTTCCTTCTCTCCTTTTTCATCATTGCAAATTATAAACTGCTAAAGCTCTAGACTTGTGCGGGTCAAGGAGAAGTTTAGCGTTTGAAGTGTGAAGTTGGATGGAAGTTTTTAAGCCTGAGAATTCTGCTAAAAAGCAATAAGTTTCTTAAGTAAATAGGTTGGAGGTCTCGAGAGAGGAAGTTGATCTGGAAAGGATGTGGGAATGAAGGTCTACCGGATTCATATGGAGTTTAAATTTTAAATTACGCTTACTTCATTTTCCTCTGCTTTGTTAAAACCGGAACTGTTTGGAAAAAGGAGCTTGTTTTTCTTGTGATTGACTTCTTAAGTTACAAGAAAAACAAGAATGGGTTGTCTAGAATTGCAACAAAAACATTTAATTTGGCTCCACTCTAGAAATCTAATATCCCACAAGTGTTACCTCAATCGAATGAGTTTCAAATCTTTTGACTCCTACTTCATCACAAGATGAAAGTTAAAGATGAGCTAAATCCACAAACACTTTTAAAAACACTGACATTCATCAGCTTTGTCTTGAAGTGAAAGTGGAAAAGTAAAAACTCATTACGAGTCTGTCAAGGCTGAAGCCACTCCCTCTTGGTAAAATCAATTTCGAGATACAATTCATTCGCTCTTGAAAAGTTGATATCTATTCTGAAACAAGTTGTGCGTCTACGATGTTCAAGGCCGTGAATCACGGCCCGTGATAAATACGAGACTGCATAAATTTGTTCAGGATGCATTCATGCAATAAATAGCCTTGATGATGCAGTGAGAGCGGAGACAGACTGGAATTAAAATTCCTCTTCTAGTGGTGGCTAGGGAGCTGTAAAATAACTTTGATTGCATTTATTATACATTCAGTTATTTTTTATTTGCCATAAATGAAATAACTTGCTTCCCATTCCAACCCACCTCCCCCTTAATCCTTTTGTTTTCCACCCAGCAGGAGGGGAGGACTTTCCACAAATGATAAATTATTTACTTCTACCATTAGCAAGACTGTAAATGTTTCAGAGTATCACTTTCTCTTGAAAAATCATAATAACCTTTGTAAACTTTTTCGGAAAAAAACTTTTCTTGATCGATTTTCTTCTCAAGATGAATGAATGGGAGGAGGACAGAAAAATAATTTCTTTCGTTTCCGCCTTCCCCACGCGTTGTGCTGAAGCTGTTAATTTACGTTTCAACTTCCTCCATATTGAGACTTGCATCTTGCAACTCTCTCTCCCCTACTGTTTCAGTGACAAGAAAACTACACTAACGCTACATTACACACTTTCTTGACACTTGATTGGCTGCATGAAGAGAAATATTAGATGCTTTTCCATTCAACTTTTTAGATGGCTTCTCTCAGATATTTTTTACGTCAAGAGTTTCACTCCTTTCATCTTACGAATATTCAAACAAGTAATATACCACCTGGGAAGAGTAAAGGAAATCAAGGCTTAATTTGGGTCTGTCAAAACGGCATCCTGGAACGATATTTTCACCACGAATTAGACATTTCTCTGCTCGCATCAAGCCACAAAATTTTATCAGGCACGAGACTAGAAAGCATGATAATGCTCTGCATAATAATGGTAAATTATGCTTACGAAGCCTTAATTACGTTAGAACACTTCTTTCATTATGTCTGAGCTGTCATACTTGAAGGTGAATGAACACGTTATAATAGTTGACGTGGCTCATTCATAGCTTGGCTCTCATAATGAAGAAAATAATCACAATAGCTAAAAAAATTAAAACAAGAACGTAATAAATGTGTAAATAAAAAGTGGAAAAATACAGCTCTTATTTACATGTTTACAAGGACGGGTTGTGGGAATTGACATGGGATGGAAAAGATGGATGGAAAATTCTCTGAACTATCCCATATATGTGGCACACATCAGCATTTTAATTATTACCCTCTCCATTTATTATTCACCGTGTCAGGTCGCTTTCAAGAAAAGGTTCAATGACTGATGTCACGTATGAATAATTTATGACTCATTTTGCAATTAATCTAGATCATCACCTTGTGACAGTTTGGCTTGGGTTGTAAGATGGTTAAGCTTTGTAAGGGAAAATATTTTTCTCGGGACAATGTGTGCCAAACCATAAAAGAAGGTGGCTCGGAGACCTTTCACCGAGCTTTTGATATTCTAAGAAAAGCTGATTACATAAACTTTGTAGTAAACACATGAATGGGGAATGGATTAGGGAAAAGGATTTTTAAGATTTTTATAAGATGATACTTAAGCGATTATCATTTCAAAGGATTTGATCTAAATTTAAATATATTTTTTTTGCAGAAGCAAAAGCGGAGATTTTGGGCGAGCCCGATAAACACGTCAGAAGCGGGAGTACATTTGAACTCGTCTGCGTCCTGAGGGACAGTACAGAACCACCCGTTTACGTCTTTTGGTATCACAATGACCGCATGATTAATTACGATAACGTCAGAGGTGTCCAGGTAAGCAGTGACGCGGAGAAGAGCATCTTAACTATTCAAGACGCGCAGAAATCGGACAGCGGCAACTATTCCTGCGTACCTTCCAACGCCAGACCCACTAGTATTTCCGTACATATCCTGAATGGTAAGTTTTAAACAGTTTCTCAGAAACATCGACGTGTGTCCTTTCCCTCTCGACATTTTTTCCTAACCTTGAAATAAACCATTTAGAAAAAAGTCTATCTCAAGTCATTTATCACACAACTTTTGACTGTTAATCATTCCAAGTGAGGAGCAACTTTAAATTTACAATTTAACTTTTTTCCATTAGGCAATCCAACTAATTGGTATGTAAAAGGGAGTAAAAACTACGAAACTTTTTTACGTGTTGAAACTAGCAAAAAAGTGTCCCTAATTAGTCCAGGTATTTAGACCAATTTATCTCTCAAGGTTCCTAACTGGAAACTATCATTGTCCATTAAAAGTATCAATTTTCTCTGAAAAAAGAATGAACTTGAAAAATAGGAATTTTTTCTTAGAAGTAAAAAGAGGTCGAGTCCTCTCATGAGTGGTTCCACATGAGAAAAAGTTGAAGTAATAATAACTCTGTTTATCCAAAAACTTTTTTGGTCTGTGCTCGGAATATATTTTGGGGATGAAGCAAGTAGGCCATGATGCATTATTAGAGATGTAAAAATATTCTGTGATTTTTTCACCCATTTTTAGAAAAAATGATATATAAGCACGAGCATAACAATCATCTTAAGGGGAAAGGTGTACTCTCCATTTATTTAAGTAATCATGACTATTTCATGACTCATATTAAGGTTTATATATGAGCTGTTTATTATCTTAAAAAAGGAAAACAGTTTATGTAGGACAGTGCAAGTAGCAGAGTATCTAGATCCAGGGGAGAATTTTTTATATAGGAATAAATTGTGAATCTTTGCACGTCCCCCAAAAACTTTTTTTTGGAGGAAAAGACAGCAAAAAATTTCCTCCTCTCAAAGGGCTCCGCACCACTTAAACTTTATGACTGTGTGATGGGCAATGATAGTCTTTTTTTCTCTTACGACTTCATGTCATGTGCTTGGAACAAAGGCTCAGGAGTCAATTCGAAAAGAGAGAGAGACAGAGATGCGCTTAGAACAGAATGTTTTTGGGGGAGTCAGCAAAGAAAGTTTGAGACAAGTGAAAAGGAATGTGGAGAAAAGAAGAGAATGTAGATGATGATGATGAGCTACATGAGGCCACACTTTATCACTAGTCATCACCGGAATACGGGATATTATCGGGTTTTATTTCCACTGCTCTACTTTTTCCCCTGATATCACAAGGAATTAGGTAGATAATAGGACATAAGTGTAATGTACGAAGGGCTAATTAAGTCAAGACGATGATGTTGACGAACTTTCTTCTCGCTATCAATATGGAAGGGAGGACTTATGTAAATGGGAGTGTTTAGGACACTAATAAATGGCTAGATTGAGTATGCACGTGTTAAAGTGTTTCTCTCTGCCCCAGAAGAAAAGCTATTAGTAGAAGAGAGTTAATTATATTAGAAATATACAGCCTTTGTAAGATAATATACGAGCTAAGTAAAATTTTAATTGAAACAAACGGCTCTTGGTTGACACTCCCAATTTATTTTCATTAACAGGAGAGAAGCCAGCAGCTATGCAGCATGGGAGTAGGAGCAGTTCTCAGGTCTCATCCTCATCCCTCCTTTTTGTCACGGCACTAGCACTAGTTGTGTTGACAAGTTGGCTCGCGACCACAAATCTCAGCCATACCTTGCTCTACTTTAACTCTGAGAAGAAGAGGAAACCGCCTCAGAGAAAGAACAATCAACAAACTAACCATCAAGTTTATCTGTTGGAAAAGCTAAGTGAAGGATTTGCTAATGAGTTGAGACAGCGGATGATAACGATGAAGGAAGAGGAAAATATTGAAGCGAAGCTCATACTCGCGTTATTATTCTTGGGTGAATTGAAGCGGAATAAATCAGAAGGAGAATCTGACCGACCCTTGAACCTTGTTAAGGAAAGTACCTATGACGAATGTTACCCGAGGCAAGTCATTAGAAATCGAGGTGATGAAATAATAGGGAGAGATGGCCACAAAGCCAACCCACTGTCTCTGGTTATTACTCAAGAAAGCAAAATTGAAAAGGATGACGATGTCATGCTGGCAGTGTGCAAAAATCGCGAAAGAATCCAATCTTGTCATCAAGAACTAGCTCCTATTAATCCACTCAGAATCGCCCCAGGCAAAGCAGGAAACTGCACCTTGCCGGAGGAATTAGCCCGTGAAAATCTGAGTCTTCTTAACTATAATTTAGAAGTAATAGTAATAGATGATGAATCCAGGAAACATCTCATTATATTTCTAACAAACTCTCCTAGAATAAGTTTGAGAATGAATAAGACTTCCTCTCCAATCTTTTGTGGGAGAGAAGATGAGAGTCTACCAACTACCTTCTACCCAGACTGTTGCAGTTTAAATGGGGAAGTGGTAGCGAGATGAAATAATGCCAATGGGAAATATCCTCGTGAATGTTAAGAAGGTAGAATATCCTTTCTTGGAGAAAGCTATTCTCTTTGCACAATTTAGACTCTTTGACAAACTTGAATAACATGTTTGATTGATAGCATCTCCCAAAGGCTTTCTTTTTTCTATCAAGTATGTGCATTCCTTTTCCAATTAGACTTTTTTTTTCAAGTGGAAGATTGCAGAGTTTAAATGGGTGACCATCAAGAGTCGAGGTAATATTTTATATACGATCGATCATCCTTTTAATTATAGTTGGGTTGGGTCACGACTGGGTATTGACTAATTGTAGGATATGCGGACTACTATTTGTATAAGTTGTGCATGTAAAGAATTGTAAATAGGGTTGATGGGCGTCACAAGGGAATTTTTTTCGAGGAAAGAAATTATTACGTAGTTAAAAAGCAGTTTAAATAAACGGTTTTAAAAAATGTATGTTTTCCTCTGAGAATTTCTTCCCAGATAACGTCCATAGACTAGAGGGCAAAAAGGGTGAATGCTTAGCTTTTAAGGTGGACATAGTTGTACATAGCTTATCCAGGAAGAGTACTATGAATAATCATAATCAAGAGTAATACTAGTTTTCTTTGACTGGATGAGTCGAATTAGTTCAGAATAGTTGTAAATATTTATCAATAAGATAGATGACCATCATTCTAGTCTAGTCTTAAGAATCTTGATGTTTAGAATTGTTTTGATATTTTTATTTGTTGGATGGAGTGGTTTGATCAATCATAGTAGACAATTGATTTTTAGCTTGGAATATTATTAATAATAAATAATCCATTTCTCCATTTTATAAATCTATCTCCCCTCTTGTTCTCTCTCCCAAGCTCTGTATACAATGTTGAAAGGAGATTTTAAGTGAAACTGTGATTTATATACTATTGTAAGTGTAAAAAGAGAACTATTAGATGATTAATTACATTTAACATGTACATATTCTCTGTATAAAATTTATGGATTAAGGAATTTAAGTAAAGTTTTAAAAAATTTATGTGAAGTGAAAAAAAACCTCTCATGTTTAATTCATTTACTCTATAGAACCGCATCGTTCTTGTCATCTAGCTTAAATATTGTGATTAATGCATTGCAAACTTTTTCCCTCCAAAATAATATGTAAATGGCCAGAGTACCTCAAAACCAATCATAAGAAATCGACTTTATTTCCCGGGAAAAGAATATGCTATATATCTGATCTATTTCGGAGAACTGTGAAAGTTATTGCTCCACATACAGCTCTTCGCATTCATTATCAGTTCAAACATGTTTGGGGAAAGACCAAGGGAAAAGGATATATCTGCAGTGCAGCTCCAGAGTAGTAATGATACTGATGGTACACATATGAATCATTCATAACTCCTTCATTATTCAAATTGGCTGTGGAAAAGAGCGAGGAACAAGCAGGAGAGAGAGAGCTTTCACTGTCAACATTTTCCCACGCTTAGAAAAAAAGCTCTAGAAAGGCTGTCTGTTTTTCTCCGAATATTTCACGCTTTGACCAGAACCGATCTTAACTTTGGGTTATTAGGTAAGCGGAGTATTAGCATTTTTTACAAGTGATAAATCTTCTATGAAAGGAGTCACTTTTATTCATGGCATACTGACTCCATTTATGTAGCTTGAAATTCTGCATAGACCCATTCCGCGGAGAAATCTGATTGCTTTAAATACTCCATTCATAACCTTCCCACACAAAAGGACGCTGAACCCACCCACACCAATCGAATTCTAATCACGCACCAAAATATTTACTTAGAATTGCAAATTCCCCAGCCCATATCAATATCAAAGTGTTGAATTGGTCATCGATTTCCTTCTAATGGACATTCCCCGTAAGTAATACCAGGATGACTAGAGTAAGTCATTATTTGCGGAAACTCTAGAAGCTCTTCTCAAACTCTCATCATCACATCCTCCATCTCCAATTACTTCAACAACAACGTGAAATCTTATACAACCCATCTCTCTTCAAGTCACAACTTTTCAATTGAAACTCTTTAAAGCGGATAAGCTTAGAATTTCCGAAAACTTTACGTAGTAATGAAGATTGATTAATCCCATTGCATACAAGTCTTTTCCTCGAAAACCCCCTTCCGGCTTCTCATGAATAGCCTAATCCGAACGAATGAAAAGCCAGTTTGAAGACAATTGAACACGAGCAACACTTCCTCCTTCAAACTTCATATCCAAGCGTGACACTAATGAGCACTTGAAATCTAAGAAATTCTATAATTATTCCAATACTAAAATTATGAGCTCAAGGCTAACTACAGAATTAAAGTTTACAATAACTCTTCTTCCCAAAGAAAACAAAAGCGTTCAGATGATGATGAAAACATGAAAACAAGCCAACCTTCCCGTCACCAACAAAAGGGAAGTGAAAGGAGAAACATTATCTCATTATCTTGAAGCCTTTTGTGAGGAATGACAATCTGGTTTGTGTCTTAGCGAGCAAAAAATACAAAAACTTTTTATGCTACTGGTTCAAAGCTTATCCGGTATCTCCTGTACGGCTAAGAAAGTTAAGAGGCTTCTTTGCCCCAACTTTGTACAAACTTCCTTCACTCTTGTGGAGAGAGAAAAAGGCTTACACGCACACAATAATGTTGATATTAATGACAGTAAAGTTATAAAATATACGTTTGGTTTATCACCGTCAGAATAGCCATTTTACGCATTGTTATCGGAACACACTTGGAAAAACTTTATGACTCTGTTTATTCTCTCTCCTGGTGGCATTCGCTTGTCTTAATTCTTACAAGTGAAATATTATTTGATAAGAGAAGCTAAAAGAAGACAGTTGAAACTAGAAAAGATTTCTAGGAAAGTTTTTTTCCCCCGAATTCTTTGCCAAAACTGATGATATGATAGGCTAAGACATTCTCGGAGAACAACAACACCATCATTAGACCATTATTATTATCAAAGAATGAAAAGCGCGGAGACGTGGTTGGCTTCTTCAGGGACGTGTAATATGAGTGGGAGGAAAAATTAGAAGAATTCTGGAATTCTCTCGGAGAGAAGCAGGAAAATAGTAGGGTAGACTCTACGGTAGAGTGAGGACGGCCTTCGGAAATTGGAGTGGGACGAGGATGAGAATGTGTAGTGACAACAATTATTAGTCTTTCCGTTATCATTATTGTTCCCTCTTGGCTAGGGGAAAATAATGATGTGATGGGTAGTAATCAAGATTATTATAGCCTGATTTAATTAGGGAATCTTCTTAAAGTATTTGGGTAGATACAAACACTTTCCACAACTCGAATCGAGCATTAGGACTTCTAAAATTCAATCTCGAATAGCAGGTGGTTCTCCATTTCCATATGACAAGTGCACAACTCTCCCTCTAAATGAAGAGGGATGTAAAATCTTCAAAAAGCACCGTAAATCATGCAACATTTGGAAATCTGAGAAATAAGAAATAATAGGAGTTGAATTTTTTGCTCCCCTTTTCTGAAAACATCAAATATTTTCTCCCTCTCCGAGAGAAAAACGCAGTAAATCATTTGACATTTTATCTCTCCTTGAAATATGGCTTCATTACTACATTGTGATGATGAGTAGGAGCTTTTCTCACTTTTCTCCATATCAATCATCATCTTTCATACATTCTCATTTCCATTGTCAAGAGCTGACTGGAGATTTCATAATGGGACTGATGAGGAAAAACGTCACAGTCACGTTGCACCGTCTCCCCTTTCTTGAGACAATCACGTATATGGTAGCAGCTGCACTCTGCAATTTCTCGGGGGATAGAAAAAATGGTGAAATAATGAGGATATAAAAAGGATGCAAAAGCGGAATGCAACTACATTCCACATATTATCAACCTCATTTACAAGGGCAGAATGTTTTTCGGTGCTCCCCTGCTTATCCATAATTTGACTAACCCTGCAGTAGTTTGTCAGGAAGCGTTTAATGAGCGCATTCTTTTCCCCTCCGCGAACACAGACTGAAACAAGATGTACTACACTTTGAAATTGTCAAGACTAGTTCAACTATATAAATGCTATTGTATTCTTTTCGGAAGCTCGCCTTTTTTTCCTTCTCGGGATCCTTTACAAATTTCATTTTAATGAGGAACAAATTTTTTCCAGAAGAAGTAGATCCGAAGAATGGGTAATATAATGATGATGGGAATGATGTGAAATGGAATGTTTGGAGGGAGAGGGAGAAAGGATAATGAAAAAAATCATTTGAGATGCGAAGCTCTAGACGGGATGAGATGATCCGTCAAATATAAAAGTTATGAGCCTTTTGAACTGTGAAATGATGAAAATTTTAGTGCTGAAGCTCTTGGATTGGATGACTTTTGTTGCATCATTTTTAGCAGTTTTGTACGAGTCGGGATAAAATATTTTTTTAAACAAATACGAAAACAATGAACTTTTTATTGCATTTGGAATGCGTAGTTTGTAGACTTTCTTTTCCTAATTCCTTCACGGTTCACGTGCACGTGCAACAACTCTAGAGAAAGCTCTGAACAAAGCAGAAGTATTCGGTCACCTTCTAAACCCAAATCTGTCATGTTTCTAGCTCCGTGAAGTTGTCCAGTATTGAAAAGGAAAGATTGTGTAAGATTTATAATCTCTGAAACCTTCTCGAGATCATGCGTCTCTTGACAGATTAACTGAGCTAATGTTTACTATATAAATAATATATTTAATAAGAAACCTGAGCTTTGTCAAACATGTGTAGAAAGCAACCTTGAAGGGTTGCATGCCCTGAGAACAGTCCATTATTTATGTGTACATTAAAAAGAAAACCGAGTGTTTCTCACGAGTTGAAATTCAATTCTCTGCTGGAGAAAAAAGCTCTCTCTGCCCTTCGTCCACTAACAAAGCGTGTTCTATTCACTCATGTCATTATACCAGCAAGCTGAGGGACAGAAGATGGGAAAGTGCTTGGTCTCTGTCACCCAAAACATCTTACCAACAACAACACTAGTTGGGTAAGGTCTGAGGAAAAAGCTTCTTGAAAAGAAATTCTTACATGGAGTATACTTTTCCTTTCACGTGCGTGGAACTCCATTCACACCTTGTAATGAGGTGGATGACAGACATAATGATGATTGCTAGTAAGTAGAATGCGTTGTTCCAAACTTCTAGAATTCCATCCCACCCTCGCTTGGGTAACAAGTACATTTGCAATTTAAAAATATGTTTCCCCTCTGATTTCAAACTGGCAAGAAACACCGAATGTTTCCACTCGCTACACAACCATTTCGATTAAATGGGAAAGGTGAGAATTGCAAACACGTCATTCCAGTTAATTATTGCAAGCCTGATATTCAAGACAAATATGAGCCTTACGCTACAAAAGACTTCCAAAAAACGATTTATGTGCTTGTGAGTCGTTACCCTGAAAATTACGGTACTTCCCTAAATTTTCAGCTCATAATAGAACGGATGTCATAACCATGAAAGGATCTCTTTCACTACAAAAACCTCCATTTTTCTGCAAACAGGTAAAAAGTAAAAGCACAGCGGGTTTTAGAGTGACCAAGTCTTTTGGCGAGGTAATAATGAATAATGTTCATGGCTCTTTCTTTCATGCTCACGCAAAGATGCTATCTCAGAGAGAGCAGGGCCGATACTAGAAAAATTACTTTATTACAGTGATCAACCCTACTACTTTAGTGTTGTTGGTTAACTGTAAAGTTTAGGAATGTGACACTTGATATTTATAACCGGTGGAGTAAAAGCAGAACCATCCGCAATCTGATCAAGTTTACCATGCCATGCCACTTTTAAATTTTGTATCTCAAAACTTTTTTAACCTCTCTCAAGGTGTAACTTTTACTGATAGAATCAAAGTCAAGAACATTCAACATGTTACCCAGCCCCTTGAAAAAACACAAAAGCTCTCATAATTCATTACCTTGCTATGAAGAGCCTGGAGCCTCTTTTGGAAAAGAGATTCCACGTGCCGTTCTCTTTTGAAAGCTGTGCGTAACCCTTTTAAGTATGCATAAGGCTCTCTAGTCATTAAAGAAAATTTTTCACTCAAGATAAAAACTTTTTCAAGAGTAGTTTCGTATTGGCTTATTCCTTTGTAAGATGAGAGTCTTAAAAAGTGTAACATATCCCATTCTCAATTCTCTGATGTAGATTATATGAAGTGTTTCTCTCTTCAGACTCAAACCAAAGACATTTTTATTTCACAAGTAATTTTCCTTAACGAGTTCTTCCTCCCAGCAATTATTTGGAGGATGAACCATGTTACATTTTTCGCATAAAATGCTAGCCAAAAACGCACTGTCTATTCATATTTAAAGGCACTCTTTTAAAAGAGAAACTTTCTACGCTCTGCAGTGTCATCGCCCTCCACAAGACTATACCCAGGATACCACCACCATTGTTATAATTTTAATCAGAGGATAACGACTAGTGACATGTATAGGAAGCGTGTCTGGACAGATCTCCCGAGGTAATTTCAAATGCGTAGCGACACTTTGAAAGAGGAGAAAATGGAGGTAAGTTAAAAATGGATGGGTGTATAGATATATGTATCTTTAGTATTCTAGTGGCAACTCTTTCATAAAAATTTTAAGAGGAGAAACTTTCTTTTTGTTTTTTTCTGTCAGTGTTGAAATGTCTTGCCACTTTTTCTCTCCGACAAGTTTCCAACTTGTTAATTTCGTTTGAAGTGGTTGTGCTAAAGTTGGGAGGAGATCCTATGCCTATTGTTATCTTGTTATTTGTAAAAAATTTGTCAGGTCATTCACATTTTGTCTGTGGTGGAGGGGAGAAATAGTTTTCATTGTTTTCTAAAAAAAAAACTTCGATGAGTTTTCAACTTTTTATGGGAGCTATTAACAAACTAGAAACAATCAGGTTTGTTGAGATTTTTAGAATGCATTTCATAAATAGTAATTTGTAGAAAGGAAAAGGGAAGTTGGAATCGTAGGTGGAAAATGATGGAATAGATTTTGCAATTGGCTTGCGTTAGATGGTTTTGACGACGGTGGTAAGTGAATTATGTCCGACGTGAGAAAATAAAGTAGCAGGTCATTCCCGTTTTTTTATCGCTTTAAAATCCAAACGATTTGATTAAAAATTCCATCAGATCTATTTATGTCATCCCAATCCCATTTCCTTTCCAACAGTTTACCTTCACCCCACCTATTTGTATCTTGTCTTAATTAGCCTATAACCAACCCTATTCAAACTTGCAATCCCATTCCATGTCTCCAAACTACATGAAAATGAGGGAACATCTTTTCTCTTTCTGTGGCTTTTCATAAAGATAAGAGAAAAATCCCTTCTGTCCCATTTCATGAAAAAACTTTCTCAATGATATCTCTCGTGGTTTAGCCAGAAACTTTAGAGCCGACTCATTGTCCACTGGTTTGAGATTAGATGTTTTCTACAAGTTAAAAAAAGTTGTATGCGAAGATTAATTATCATCACATTATTATGTACCTTTAAAAAGGTAAAGTTTTTGGGAAAAATACGAACATTTCAGACATTCAAACAAGCTTAACTTCCAAAACAAAAGGGATCCTAATAAGATAACATTTTGTACTCCTCCCAGACACAATTTTCTGATGGAATGGGTACGATAAGCCCATGTATTCATCATCCTCAAAGCTAATTCTCTTATTTTACAGACGTGTAATGAAAAGAGAAAATTTTTCGCATTAGCTTCACACTAATTTAAGATGGTAAATATTTTATGGTGAGTTGCAGAAGAAGAAAAAAAAGTTTATTCTCATTTGCCTTTTTGCAGAGAGAACTCTCATTAATCACGGTGAACAGTTGGAGATAAGTGGAATGGGAAAAGGAGGTTGTTGAATAGGAAGATTCAAATAAGTTAGTAATTAACAGGTAAAAAAAGTGAGGTCGATGCCTTTTGGAATGGTTGGAAATTATTAAAATGAGTTTTAAAGGAGCTCTTCAATATCATTTTTGTGATGCGTGCAAAAATATTTGATAAGAAAAACTTGTTCGGGTCTACCATTCCATCAGAGTAAAATAAGAGGTGGTTTGTGATCTTCTAAAAGCTGAATGTTAATTTGAGCTCTAATAATTTTAGCAATTCTTCACATTTTAAACTATACAATAATGGTAAATTATTTCATTTATAATTTAAAATGAATAAATTATTAATTATCTCAATCAATTCAAGAGCCCCAAAAACATTTCATCATGGAACTACCCCCCTTGGTTCTTCTCCCTCGCCCGTTTCAATCCCGGTGGTCCAGCTTGGTACGGGGAGGACAACAGATTGACCTCGCATGAATACTTAACCAGGTCATTCATGGGGACAACAGCAGCCGCTTTAACATTCCTCTTCATGCTTTGCGTTATAATGCCAATAATTCGCCACAAACTTCACACAATCATCGCCGTAAGTGCAAAAGATCATCTTCGAAAGTCTCTAGCAAATAATTAAAATATTTTTCAGGCCACAAACATCATAATAATCGGTTTGACAATCACCTACTGCCTTATCTGTCCTGAGTGGATTAGCGGTCGCGGCACCATCCAGTCCCCACTGGATTATTTTATTCCAGAGGTAAAAATATAAAAAGCTCTCATTTATCCTTTAACAAAGTAATTTTCTTTCTAGCCATACGAATACCACCTGGGGATCCACATTGGTCTCTCTTACTTCAACGTGACGCTTTATTCGATCGAGCGAAATTATGATATCGCGATGAATGGCTCGTTAATCGAAAGAACTGATGGTGAACTAGCCCCAGAGATCTTCTACAATGAACATGTAAGTTATTTAAATGTATTTCGTGCGTATTCTCCTTGAATATGCTGTGTAGACTCTTTTATTAGCTGTGTGTTGATTTTAAGAGAAAAGTTCAATTAACTCTATCGCCCCATAAAAATAGCCTTTATTTTAGTTTTTATTACCAACGACGGTGTTTAATAGCTCCCATTTCTCCCCACTAATGTTATTTTCTTTCAAGGTGGAGCTCTACAACCCCAGTAATTTGGAAGGAGTAATGGAGAAATCTTTACAACAAGGCTTGCCCATCCCAATCCTTATGGCGTACGAATGTCTTCTCTCCGCTAATATGGGGTTTGACTGGTCACACAGGATCTTGGAGGCCGGATATCATGTCTACTTAATCCTAGTGTTTGCTTGTGTCGGTTGGTTCATAGCTTGCATTCTAGTTGCAGCCATCCCCCGATACGGAAGTTATGCTTTTATTGCGGTCGGAATTCTCATGATGTTCGGCTCCGTCGTTTACTTCTACTGGGCTAGGATCTCCGAAGCTCTTCCTTGTATAGTCATTGGGGATTTCTTCATAGAGCTAGAGTAAGTTGAGAAAGAATTACATGAAATGAAAACACAAACTTCATTCGTATTCATACCTCATCGAGAAAGAAAGAAAGTAATCTTAGTGAAAAATTCCAGGTATGGACTTTGCTTCTGGGGCTCTCTCGGAGTTGGCTTGTGGTCCACTATGTACGGCTTTATGCTCGCCGTCTATGACGTAATTCATCCGGATAAATTCCTCACAGTTTTCGATCTTAATTACGATCATAAAAGTGCTCTAGCTCGAGCTCACCGATACAACTATACCTGGTCGGATGACGAAGATTATGAAGAAGACAGGCAGAAATTCTCTCTCTAAATATAAATACTAATAATTGGCAACTTTTCAACTAGGTTAATTTCAACAAAGTAAGTGTAAAAGAAAAAAAGATAAATATTTTTAGTCCCACACCATCCACCTCCACCTTCTTAGGAGAGAAATTTGAATTATACTTAAGCCATCTCCAACTAATATAGTTGGAAATATTTCCTTCTCCTCTCATCTCATCCCAAAATATTATCCATGTGCAGTTCCAAAAATGATGGGCAGTAGTACAGCTGTCAAATTAACTCTGAGATTTTCAAACCTACTTAGTTTTTTCCACCTAGAAAACGTGATGTTTACGAGTTTCTCAGAGTTTCTTCAAGAAAAAAAATTACTTCTGACTTGTGACACAGCTACACTCACGAAGATGATGATGATACTCGAGAAAAAATAGAAAACTTTTTTATTTTCTTCAAAAATAATATGTCATCTAATAAGAAGCTTGTCAGTGGGCATTATTAAGTTGTTTTTCAAAACTTTATATTTTCTCAAGTAAAAATTATAATGGCTGAAGGTTATATAGGAAATGTTATAATTTATAAAAGTTTATGAAATGTTTTGATATTAAGATCTATATGGAGCCACTAATGTTTAAATTAACTTTTCCACTTGGCATTAGACAAAGTAGGAGTAAATCAATATAAAATATAATAATAGTTATGAATTTATGAAACATGTTATAAAAGAAGTTTCTCGTCAAAGTGCTTTCTGAATAAATTTTCTGATTAGTCAAACTACCAAAGAACCTAATGGGGTTAGAGTCGGCAGAGAGAAAAGTTTAAACAAAGTCATTTCACAACCATATCATCGACATACAATTCTGCTATTTGTAAAAATTCTAGCCCAACATAGCCTCGTATTTCATTTTTTACGAGTTTCTCACACACGAAATGTTTCATTTTATCCTTCGAATTTAAAAATAACTAAAAGTTTATTATAAAAAGCAGTTGCTTCTGAGTAAACGTGGAGAATGTAATTTTTGAAGTGATACACACGTACCTGCTAACTTGCCTAAAGGATTTGCAAAATGCGTCAATCTTCTCGCCATTAAAATGGGTAAACATGTAACGGTTTTAGGAAAGCTTGGAAAAAAGATTTTTCTTTAAGATTTAAAAAATATTCAGTGATAGGCACAAGCTTTGATTTACCGGACGTATTGATCATGATGAAGTCATATAGCACGAGTGCCACTTTTCTCTCCCCGAGTGGAACAGAAACTTAATATCCATTTCCACCTTCACATTTCACGGTATGAGGAAGAGGATATTTTTAGGTAGTTTTTGCGTATGATTTTCCATAAGATTACCGTAATCACTTCAGTATGGGATTGAAAAATATTTAGGATAGAGTGAGTGCAATCACCCTTCGATTTTTATTTGATTAGTTGTCTACCAATAGAAAGTGTTTAGTCTTTTTTTAAAGATATCATTCAGCATTTCGTTCGGGGAGCAAAGGTTGAGTCAGTGTCAGTGTTGTTGGAGTGACCGCAAGGATAAAATCTTTCGTTATCGTTTGTATATATTTTCGATATTTATTTCCGGAAACTTTTGAAAGTCATCAGTTGTTAGTTACGGGCTAGCCGTATAATCACTGCCAAAACTATTTCATAATAGTTTCAGAATGTCACTGAGCAGGGAAGAAATGGCGAGTAAGTGGATAAACAAATTATTTCTTGGAATCGAATAATCCTTTTAATTTCAGGAGCCAAATTCACCTTCTCCATTTATGACTTTGACGGGAATAATAAAATGGATGCGTTCCAGCTCGGGAATGCTTTGAGGGCACTAGGGCTTTGTCCTACATTAAAAAGGATTGACAATTTGGGTGGAGCTATGAAGAGAAGTAAATATTTAGAGATATGTTTTAAGCTTAAGGTATTTCATATGATATCCCTTTTCAGACGAGAAGATGTTGACGGTTGACGAATTCCTTGCCATCTATCAAGACGCAAAGAAGGACAAACAAGAGGGTACAATCGAAGACTATTTGGAATGTCTGCAATCGTATGATAAAGAGAATAATGGGAGGATTCATCTTGCCACACTCATCCATCTTTTGCAGGGATACGGTAAGCAAAATAAGATAACTCGTAACTTTTCCAAAAAGTTTCAATTTATTAATTTAGGCGAAGAGAGACTCGACCGTTCAGAAGCGGAAGAGATAATCCAGGACTGTCACGGAGAACCGGATGATGACGGTGGTATTGATTACAAATGTAAGAAATATTAAAATGATTTTGTTTAGAATTAGAATTGAAAATCTCAACTTGCTCCAGATTTCTTGAAGAATCTCATGAAGGGACCCGAGCTCAAGATCCCAATTGCCATGTTGCGAGCAACGGAAGAACAAGCAGACGACTCAGGTATGGATGAAGCGTGATGATGATAAGCAAAAGTTGTTTATCAGAATCGTTATAAAATTTACAGAATAAAAACACCCAAACAAGACGGGTGAGTGTAAATAATTTGCTTATTACAAAGCGAAGACGACTTTGTTAAATAAAGATAATTAAACTTTGGCGTACCTCATTTGTCATGTAATTTTATGCACCATTTTATTATTTAAATGCACCAAAAAATCCAAATTAAATTGGACACAAAATAATTTTTAACTTACTAAATGGCTTAGCTTAAAAAATTAAAAAAAATAAAATTTTATATTCACACCAGTTTACTCTCTTGCATCATATAATTAATGCTAAATAAATTCAGCAAACTAAAAGGCGCCGTATGAAGGACGAGAAAAGGGAATACGTAAACCGTCTTTGTTTATTCGTGCGTCATCTAAAGCGTGTAAAAGAGACGAAGAGTGATGCGTTGATAAACACTGAATGTTGCTGATAATGATAACAGCACGTTTCAGACAGTTTATATTAATTGATTTATAAATATCAAGGGAATCTGGTGTCGAGGGATGCTCTTATTTCTCTACGTTACTTTCTCTTACAAAAAATCTGCGGTAGGCAGATAACATTGCGTAAATATGCGTGTCAACACTGCCAAAGCCAATAATGGCAATTCCCAGAAGATAATTTCTCTCTGTCAAACACACGCAGTGCGTGACACGCTGTCACATGTCAAAGGCAGCGCTCGGCACACACATTTTTTAAAACTTAATTCATTTATAATTTTGTAGGAATTGAATCTAGCCGGAGGGATGAAGAAGTGTGGCAAGCGTGTCCGGAAAAGAATCGCCGCTTGGTGGAAGAGGAAGAATCTGGAGAAAAATCGCCAAAGAGGAAATCTCTTAAAGCAGAAGATAGCAGTGGCCAGGCTACAATTTCAGCGTCACCAGAACCAGAATCCGAAGCGTATAAAGCCGATATCTCAGCAAAGTCACGGAATCAATCAGTGAAATCGGCTATAAGTGAGGGAACAAATAGGAGCGTCTCCCCCGACATTTCAATTTCAGAGGGGGCCTCCACCAAAAAGAGTTCGAAGAGGAGCTCTGGCAAATTCACAAAAGGAGAGTCAGTCGCTGATTCTGAAGAAGCCTCAGTTTCAGAGCCAAACTCAGCAAATCTTTCGGGTGCGCGAGGTCAACTCAAAACGGACAAGTCCAGGCAACCATCAGCTAAGGCTTTGGAGGTCAAGAAGAAAAAGAAAGAGGAAGAACCCGAAGTCAAACCGAAGTTTCAGCAGCCTCTAATAGCCCTAAAAACTGATGGCTTATTCGGGAAGAAAAAATAGTCTAATAGCAGAGTTAACTTAAGAAGGCTGATGTATGCTTTTTAATTATTTTACGATTAAAATTAAGTCATCATTTTTCAACCGAATTCCTTAAGCCGGAAGCAATCTAGACATAAAATATTTTGCAAGTCGATGACGCATCTCTCTAATCTTTTAAACATCAGCGAAAAAAATCAAGGCCGGCTCCAGTTCTGCCGACTTCACATTTCTTCACCAATTCATTCAAATATCATTTTCATCATCTCATGAAAGAAATTCTTTCAAAGAATGCCGATTTTGCTTTGCTTTTGGTCCAAGCATGCTTGAACGTTATTACTCCAAACCACCGAGTGAGGATGGCTCGCCTTCTGCCCCGTCCCATCTCAAACTTGTGTGAATTGACTCGAGTATAGAAAACGTACTTGGTTTTTTTTACACGAATAAAAAGTCAAAAAACTAAGCAGGTGATGAAATAGGATGGTTGATGGTGAGGGTGGAAAGAAAGTAATAAAAAAAATTAGTGATTAAAATTTAATCGTGTCATTAACTTTTTAAGGTCCTTGTCACATTAATTGGTTTGTTTGTCAAAGCATTTTCTTGGAATGATTTGGTTTTTTTAGTCGTTTGCGGTGCGGTTCAACATTCAAAGTTTTAATTAAAAAGTGATTTAAGTTTGATCCTAACTGTTTAAGATGTTTGACATGCGCAAAAAGCTGGACGTTTTTAAGATAAACATTTAAAATACATTTAAAATAGCTTATCTTAGTGAGACTGGAAGGTGCACTTAGAATAAGTAGAGAACGATAAGATGAGTTATAAGATTTAGAAATTAGTCAAGGTAAGAAATGAACATGTCAGTTTAGGTCAAACTCTGACTTGGGGATTAATTAACTAATGATTACTTTAACTTTACTTTAATTTCTTTTAGAATGATAACCGGAAGAGTTTGGACGTGTGGAAAGTCATCTTTGGAACAACTACCTGCCATCTTCAATTAGTTTAGGAACCTTCAACTTTCAACCGTGTAGGATTAACAATTAGTATCATTTCTTAAATTTCGTTAATAGTTTTGGAATTGTTTTTGTGTTAGAATTTACCATTTTGAAATGTAAACGTAGAGTAGTTGAAGGAGTAGAAAAGGAACTAGAGATTGATTAGATATTAGCTAATTATAGATTGTAAATTACGTATTATTTAGGAGAAAATGTAAAAATATAACGAAATTTACGTTAAAAGTAACGCACAAATATATTTTTGATTTTTATTTTTAGTATTAGACGACAGAATAGAGGAATTATTTTTTTGTAGTTAATTTTTAAATGTTTTGATGACATTGAAAGATCTAAAACTAATTAACAGGCTAGTTTAGATGTAAGTACGTTAAGGATAAAATGAAAAACTGAAAAAAAATAATTAGGTTAGGTCTATTTAGGTAATTTAGTTCAAGTGTAACGTAAAAACTTAACCGATATACTTAAAGTAGTTTGAATCATAAGCAAAATCAGATTTAAAAAATGGATATCGACGAAATCCTCTCCAACGGCATCGTTAATGGAATTTCGAAAGAAGCTGAAACCACTCAAAAGAGCAAAACCGTCGAGTTAATCAGGCCAGGACCAGATCTAAACACAGCTCATCAGAATCTCACAGGTCAAGCGATGAAGCTATTGGAGGAAGGAAAGTTTAGTGCGGCACTCCAAATTCTAAATGTCTGTTTGGGGGACATTGACGAAGGAGAAACAATGGATCTGGACACCCAAGTAGATAATCTCATCAAAAGTCAGAAGTTGTCCAAGTTGGATATTTCTTCAGAAGGGGATTCATCCGATGGATTCCACCCGGACGAGTGCAACTTGCTTGAGAAGAGATGTTTGGTAAATATGCGACTAAAGAGATACAACAAGGTCGTTCATGATGCCATGAAGATGTTAGAATTCTCCAGTGAAAACCCAGTAGCGTACAAGTGCTTACTTGCGGCGCTATGTAAAATGAAAAAGGTAATAATTTTATTGCAATGTTATATTCGTAATTTTAGCTTTAGAAAAGATGTGATTACCTTATTTGTCTTGTATTGCAGCTTGAACAAGCAAACGAAGTCATTCGCTTGTGGCAGAAGAATTCACCGAGGGATCTGGAAATGATGGAATGTCGCACAAAACTAGAGAGCTTAATGGTAGCTGTGAAAAACGGAATCGAGGCTTCCGATGCGTTCTCAGATATCGAGGAGCTACTTGGATTAAACTATGATTGGCTGCTTTTGCGAAAGTCTAAAGATCCACAGTGGAAGTAAGTTTCTTAAATCATTGTTTAGTTTTTCAATCGTAATTTAAAGTAACATCTACAATACGTATCTTTTGTTATAGATATCGCCCTCTGCCCACTTCCAGCAGGTGCTCATTTGTACTGTGCCTTCAGTACAGGTTTGGTCACTGCTCATTAGGTGAAAAGTGTCCTGATGCTCACGGCGAAGGCGAATTAGAGGAGTGGAAGAAGCGCTATGAAATAGAGTATATAAACCAAATTAACTTATTTTTATAACGTAAAATTCGAATACAAATAAATAATAACAAATAATATTTTAGGAACGTTACTCGAAGAATCAGCAGCCTCAAAGTCGACGATGGTTCCATGTATATCAAAGATCTTCTGGCTAAAGTCCAAACAGCAAGTAGCAAAAAAAGCATTTTATCTGATGAAGATATAGATCAACTCCAAGTGTCGTAAGTACTCTAGAATATTTTAATAATTATTACTATTTAATATTTTTGTTTAGTTTCGTGTTAATTTTCATTTGCTATTTTTTAGATGCACTTCAGCACTCCATACTACGGTCCAGCAACGAAAGTTTAAAAAATTCACCTGGAAGTTCTCTGCAAAAGCCACAAAACCATTAACACACATTTCCCTGCTTCACGAGCACCATCGCCAGTATTTTCACATTAGTTCTTGCAGCTTTGTCGGGCCAAGTGATAGTGTTTTGCTGACCCAGTCAGGAAAATCAGAGCCCTCGGTAAGCAGTTTAAACTAAAATCTGATTATACCAGCAATGATTGCTATGCTGAGCAATCAATTATTTACGATTAACTTTTTGAAAATGTAGTCACAAGTTGTAACACCTGAGCTAAGCGAAGCAGCCCTAGCCATCACCGGAGGAAATGTTACCACTTATAAATACAAAGTTAAAGTAGTATTTACTCCAGAGGTGTATGGAAACTTCAGGCAATCCGTGGTTTTCGATGTTGGTGACGAGACTAAAGTCGTTCGTAACATTTCCGTTGATGTCGTTCCACCTTTGGATGACGGAGATAATAAAAAATCTGAGAAGTCATCCTCACCCGTAGAAATTTCTTCTACAATACGGAATAATGTTCCATGGAACTTTGGGAATGCAGAGATGATAGATGGGAATAATGGGGAGAAGGTCCAGTCAGAAAAATTGGGGTTTGCCTTGATGGGAAATGCTTCCACGGCTAAGTCCGATAGTTTCATGGAAAACACAAAAGACCCTCTTTCAAAGGAGCATTATAAGGAAAGAATGAGTAAGTTTTTGGGAATTTAAAATTTTAATTTTAAATTTTACGATAAACTTGAACTTTTACTAAGTGAAATGTTTGCTTTCTAGGATTTCTTTTGACACAAGAGGAGCGATCTCGACAAGAAATATTAGCAAAGTATAATGTAACTACGAATGTCCACTTGACTGAAAAATACGTTGTCTCCAGTGGATTTAATGAAGGGATGACTCGATACGCTATTGACGGAGCTTTATATGGACGCATTAATTTATTTCGGTAATTGGAAATGTCGAAGTAGAATGTAGGAATTTAGTTTTCAGTGTTAATTGAGCTGCTAAATTATTTTGTAATTCCAGTGACATTTCAGAGGACACAGCAGTTGGTAGACTGATTTTGAGAAGCTGTAATGCTGTTCTACTCACCAAATCTGAAAGACGAAAAGAAGCATCTAGCAGCAAACTGCGAGTTTACTTATGTCCGATATCTGACAAGTCTAAAAATTCAGTGTACCTTGACCTGGGAACGAGCTGCTCTACAGAGCTGGAGTTGAAGGATGGAGACATTCTGCAATTCGACATTCAGTTCCAGTTGGATCGAACAGCTTTTATTGAACAGAAGAAAGTGATTGATCAGTTGGAGGAGGAGCATTTGAATATGCTGTTTCCGGATTTAGCAATAAATTGTCATATTCCGTGGAGTCCAGTTTTGTAAGTGCCTTTCTACTTTTTTGATAACTTTTGCATACAAAATCAATAAATTAATATGATTTTGCTATACATTTTAGGCAATGGAATGAAGCTGAAAACTCGAAATATCGGCTGAATCCAAAGCAGAGAGAGGCGCTGATAGCGATCACTGCAGAAAATTGCAAAACACCACCGATCTTGGTGATTGGTAAGTTGTTCTGCGCACACCTTTTAGTTTGTAAATTATTCTATGAACTATTTCATTCACTTTTTTTACTTCATAGGCCCATTTGGTTCTGGAAAGACTTTCACCTTGGCACAATGCATTAAAAAGATTCTGACGCAGAAAAATACACGGGTTATGGTGTGTACGCATTCCAACAGTGCAGCAGATTTGTGAGTTAAAGCATAAGTTTTTGTAAACAAAGCATAAAAATATAATTACTAAATACATTGTGTACGTTTTTGCGCAGATATATCAAAGAGTACCTTGATTCGTGGGTTCAGGATGGCCAAGAAGAAGCTCGACCTCTACGTATTTATTATGAGATGAGGAATTTGAGTTCTGTACACCCCGTTGTTCTTCAGGTTAATATTAAACTAAGGATTTCTACTTGTTAGTTTTGGAACAAGTATTTACTGAGTTATGCTTTTATAGTATTGCACGATTGAAGCCATGAAGTTTCGACCTCCATCGTTCGACGAGGTGATGAAACATCGAGTGATTGTAGTGACACTGAGCACTTCGTACCTCCTAATGGAAATGAATCTTCCAGAAGGTGAGCTACAAATAGTTTGCTTGATGCCAATTGCATCTCAATAATAAAATGACATGGCTTAGACTTTAATTATTGTTCTACCTTTTAGACACATTCAGTCACATTCTTCTTGACGAAGCTGCGCAAGCGATGGAGAGCGAAGCTATAACACCTTTGATGTCAGCGGGAAAACATACCAAGCTGGTTTTGGCAGGGGATCATTTCCAGGTTTGTTTTCATAATAAACATTTTCTGCTTCAGAAATAATTTGCAATAGATTTTACTGAAAATTATTTCTAAACTTTGATAGTTGAGCCCAGAGCTATTTTCGGAGGAAGCTCGTAATATTCACCCATCACTTTTGGAACGACTACATGCTCTATATTCAGACTCGCATCCTTGCAAACTCATGCTTTCCGAAAACTACAGGTCTCATTCTGCAATTATTCAGGTAAATTGCATCATGAATTTATTTTGATAAGAAACATTTTCATTTTTTAGCTGGTATTGGTATGTGTAATGATCTATTTTTTTTCAAACATAGTTTGTGTCAGACTCGTTTTATACACGGAAACTCGAATGCGCCAAGAGCCAACCTGTGCACGACAATTACTATCCATTGACGTTCTTCGCCGCTCGTGGCGAAGATGTTCAAGATTCTGAGAGCACATCGTATTACAACATGGCAGAGGTTTTTGAATTGACGGAAAAGATTAGCGAATTAATTTCATCCTGGCCGGAAAAGTGGGGAGACTACAGGTTAGTTGCATTAACTTTAATTTAATTAATACAAGGATAAATAATAATAATAATTTTATTAATACAGGGATGAAAACGCTATTGGAGTTTTGACACCTTATGCGGATCAAGTGAATAGAATTCGAAGTCGATTGAGAAAGAAGGGTTTGCATAGCGTTTCAGTAGAAAGAGTTTTCAATGTTCAAGGTAAATATTATTACGACTGATGAAGGTGATATTTGCAAATATCCGCAACTTTCAACTATTTTGTTTGTTCATTCCAGGAAAGCAATTTAGGGCAGTGTTTTTGTCAACTGTGAGGACTTTTCGGCCTTGGGTTAGAATCCTTCCTGAAGCTGTTGGGAACGAAGTAGACTTGGGGTTCTTCTCCAGTCCAAAGCTATTGAATACCGCTTTAACAAGAGCTCAGTCCTTAGTAGCCGTTGTGGGAGACCCAGTCTCTCTCTGTTCAGTTGGGAAATGCAGACGCATCTGGGAAGATTACATTCGGATCTGCAATGAGAGCAAATCTTTATTTGGGATAACGTTCTTGCAGCTTAAGCAAAGTATTCTGGGGGTAGAGATGAGATTAACTTGGGGTCTAAACCCGCTGGCGGATGAATTCCAACCACAGAAGCAAGTCACAAAACCTGCTACAACGGTTCATTCTTCGGTTATTACTGGGTTTCCTGCACAAATACCTGTACCATATGGGACAACTCCTCAACCAGCTATTATCTACATCCCGCCTAAAGCAAAAGCAAGACTTCCTCATCCTCAAGATCAACGATATTTTCCTCATCCAAATGTGGAACACAACCAGATGCTAGCTCATCAAGGACCTCCTCTGTTCCAGGGACCTCCGCATGTGGTGTCCAATGTAAGCCTTTTTTTCTGGCATTTTAGACAAACGAATTTGCAATTTTCTAATTTACACGTTGGCGTTTATTTAAAGATGGTACCGAGACCGTTTCATGGAGGAATAGGACTCTTGCAAACGCCAGTCCCAAATCAATTTCCTCCATTAATGGGACCTCATACAGGTCCTGTGCATCCACCTTGGAATCCTGCTGTTCATGGTAGCGGAGGACCAGCGGTTCCAATGCATCATATTCCATGGCAAGGACCACCTCATCCTGTAAGAGCAGGCGGTCCATACGCAGTACCCGGTCACTTTCCTGGTCAGCCTACTTATGTTGACGTTCATGGAAATCCCTACACTCCATACACGAATGTAAATCACAGTCAACTTAATCAACCACCACCACATGTGCATCAGCCAGCAATTAATCCTGCAAACGAAGCTTATCCTGCTGCTCATGCAAGTCATCCTTACGATATCAAAGGTCCTGGTGGAATATCGGGTCATTCAGAATATGCCGGACAGCCTCTCTATAGACGCCTTGCTGTACCTGGATATGAAGAGAGGAGCAATTTCAGTCAAACCCAGTCACAACAACTTCCTCCTACTTATGATCAGGCTCAAAACGCGAATAGAAATTTAAACCAGGGGAGCTTGACTGATAACGATATTCGGATAATTACAAGAGCTTTGGAACAACACGCGTCTTCAGGAGCGGGAGACCATTACGGGGACATTCAGAGTCTAAAGTCAAAACTTTTATTACAAGCTGCAAGTACAGTGCTTGCTGACACTGGTCGTCCAATCCCTTCGCTGATGTCGACTCCAGCGGCAGCTTCTGGTTCCTCAGCTTTTCATCATGGACCAGGATACTCTTCAACGAGAAGTGGAAACACTCAACATGGAAGTGTATTTGCCCCAATCCCCCACCCCCAAAAATCTCCAGCCGCACCACAAGACAGTCGACTTTCATTTAGCTCAAGCACTTTTACGGAAACACCGAATGCTTTACATAACCGAATCTGGTCAAATTCAAATCCACCGTATCAATCCAGTGAAAATCCAGGTGGGTTTGGCTCCCATCATTCTTCCTTCCAGAATGACCCGAGTAGACTTCGAGGGCAAGCTAATCTAGAACCATTGCCTGTCAGAGCTGCCTTTAACCAACCTCTTCAACCAAACACTCTGGGTCAGTTTAAACCAATTTCTTCCATGCCAATGAACACACCAGTTCCACCTCAACAATCACTGCCACCACCAATCGCAGTCAGTATCTATAATAATAACACTCTTCCTTCCTACTACGAACCAGGTGTTGGCGGTTATCAAGCTGATGTTGGCGGACTCAAAGCCCAGCTTAGTGGCGGCCTTCGCCAACAAGGTTTCGGTGAGCGGTCAGCATTCAGCCGAGTAAATGGGAATCAAGACGATGTCATCACAGACAACTCTGGTCTTGGACGAAGTTACGCGAATGTTGTAAAAGCTGCCGTCACAACTGCCGCAGTCGGAGCGCTCGTCTCAACTAGCGTATCAATGGCTTCCAATTCTAATCTCTCCAGAACTGGACCTCTTCCTCAAGGAATTCCACTAGCTAATAGTCAACTTTATCCTGTTGGTTCAAAGTTCTTCAACTCACTCGGAGCTCCTGGTCAGCAGCCACCGAATCAGAATACTTTCGGACCTTATTAATTTTTAGAGAGAGATTTGTGGGTGAAAGTTGTTTCATGTAAAGTAGTAATTAATGGTGTTGGGAATCCCCTTTAACTATAAATAATTTCTAGCCCATGTGCAAGGTTTTTTATCCCCGGTTTTCACCGGGTTTTTTCCTTGTACTCTGAACCATTGCGTTGTGGAGTTGCGACTTCCACAGACGATGAGGCGATTATAAAAAATTTAAAGTGAAAGTTCACAATAATGAAACGAATAACTCAACCCAAATCTCAATTCAGAATCTAATCATGATATTCAAAACAATTACGGAAATTCCAAAAGGCGATGGTACAGAAGCGAATGCTATGGGTGTAGTCGTGTGTTGTGAAAAGTGTACTAACGTTTTTTAAAAACTGATTTCCGTAAAATGTAAATTAAAATGGCTTTTTAGTGAAGGCGTCGCCTTCAAGGCTAGTCCGTAGATGACTTTCAGTCTCATTTTAAGAATGGATGTATGGCGTTAAAAAATGATTATCTTTTGCTATTGCTTAATCAAGTCTGTTAATTTCAATATGATAAATCATGTCTACGATTAATCAAAAGTTAATTGATCAAATCTAATCTGTCTGATTTTTAGCTGATTGTATTATGATTTAAAATTAAATCTTCTTGTAAATTAAAATTGTTGGAAAATTTAATAAAAAATCAAAAATAATTGCTAATTGCAATCGTTAAATTCATAAAAATTCATGAAAAAAATCATAAGCCGGTTGTGGCTTGGCTTGATGCAGAGCAAACGGCTTCACTCTTTTTCGCACTGCTCTGCATAGAGAAACGCAGCTGATATTTCTGTATTTGTCCCTTCTTGGTTGAGGTAAACACAAAGTTTGACAGGTGTAGGGCTCCGAAATCGGAAAGTGAGTCATCTTATCGATCTAACAATTAGCAGTTTTGATAAAAGCTACACTAATTATTATATTTTAATTGGAGGAGGGGGAAAGTGTGAAAAGTTGAAATTTTTAAGGGTAGACTGAAAAGTTAAGTGGGAGCGGTTATCATGCAGGTAATTATTTAAGGAATAGTTAAAAGGTGTTATTATGTGATTTGTGATGATTGCTTTTATTCTTTTCAGTCAAACGAAGTTGAAGAGTCAATCAAACGGATCCTCGGCCATAAAGGGGTTGTCGGTCTTGTGGTGATTAATCATGAAGGTAAGGTTTTAAAAGATAAGTTGGTTAGTTTAAATACTAAGGTATTTTATGCTCTTCCAGGAATTCCAATCAAGTCAACATTGGACAACGACCTCAGCGTACAATACGCTGCCCAAGTGACCCAACTACTGGACAAATCACGGTCGATGATTAAAGAGCTGGATTCCAATAACGATCTTACCTTCATACGCCTCAGGACGAAAAAACATGAAGTGCTTGTCTGTCCAGGTGTGTGATTAGTGATTTAATGATTAAAGTGTTAATTTTTAACTCTGGTTTTGATATTCGATTTAAAATGATTTTTTTTCCTTTACAGAAAAAGACTACGCAATGATCGTGATACAGAATCCAATCGAATCCTAATCGGTTAGGTAGCTATTTGAGGAGTTTTCAACTGTAACAAAATGCCGCATTATCTTTATATTTATAAGCCATTAATATGAGCCAAGTAATTCTCTATTCATTTTTATGATAATACTGATTTCTAGAAACCTAAATGTAAAAAAATTAACACTGTATTTATTCATGTTTATAACCTGATTGGTAAGCACAAATCTTAAATTCAATGTGCAAATAAATTATAAAGATATTTAAGAAGGAGTTTTACAAATATAATTGTTCAATACTAAATTCTTGTAAGTACTACGCTAGTTAAGTATAAATCACATCGTAAGCGTTTTAGTTTAAACCCCATTTTTAAAGACTTTCTCCTTTGTTTGATGAACTGTTCCATCACTCTGACCAAAATAGGCTTGATTAGCCATCCTTACAAAAAGCCCAGTCTCTAAAATGCCTGGAATGGTTTTGAGCCAGCTATCCAACGACTTTGCAGTGTGAATCTCATCAGTTTTCAGAACATCTCCGAATTGGAAGTCCACAACGAAGTTGCCATTGTCGGTGATGACAGGACCCATTTTGCTGACAGCTTGTCGGAGTTGGGTTGGACTTGGGGCGCCGACAGAGGTACTAAATTTTTGTAGTTTTTCCAGTACAACGCGAGATCCCAGTTGGGCAACTTCGAGGGGGATTCCCTTCTTCCATTTTTGTCCGAGGTATTGAGATTCTTTCCTAATTTTTAAAGGAAAATTAGCAAAATTTCAGCATTAAATTTTGCTTAAATTCTTTTTTAATCTTACGTGAAATCTGCCACAACAATAAACTTTTTGGATGCAGACGCAACAATCTTCTCTTGCAAGAGGCATCCTCCGCCCCCTTTGATTACGTTTAGGTCATTGTCGCATTCATCGCATCCATCAATTGTGACATCAATCTAAATCATATTTTAGTTATTAGTTAGAATCTCTAAAAAGCTTTTTCATATTTCTATGCATTTTTACGGGATAATGAACATCCAACTCGGAAAGCTGCAAACCATTCGAAATTATCAAATTTTTGGCTTGGAAAGAAGTTGGAATGCATATCAGGCTGAGGTTCTCTTCTTTCACGCGTTGAGCTATAAAAAATATTATTATTACTCTTGACCTTTAGCCCCATTCACACAAAACAATCTTTGACTGTTTTTCTTGAAAGGAATGCGTTAATCCCACATACCAATCCTCTCAACAGCAAATACAACGGTGGAGCCGCTTCCAATTCCAAGGATTTGTCCATCCTAAATATTTGGATACTTAGAATAAAATTGCTGACGAAAGTAATTTTTAAGCAGGAATAACTACCTTGACATGATCATCCACAGCTTGATAAGCTGCAAGTTTCTTTGCTTTGTCCACCAAAGATTTCTGAGGTTCCCCCATAGCCAATGATGAAAATGAGTTGGTCGTTCTCGGTATGATTAGAAATGTTCCTTTAAAGTATGATTTAAAAATTAATTGATTACTTTCACTCGCAAAGATGTAGACGAGCTACTCAGCAATTTTTAATAAAAAACTAAATCAAACTCTGAATTATGGAATTGACCGATCTGATATGCTGACGCACGTAAGAAGCCGTGCAATCCACGTTTCTCAACGTGTAACAAAAGCAAAAATAAATGATAATTACCACAATTTCCGGTAAATTTCTTCCTAATCACTCCTCCTCCACTTACAAGTCTTCTTAACATCGGAGCTGAGTAGCTACTGGTGAGGGTGCAAACAAAACCATTCAGCCATAGTAGAGGCTAATCAACTGAAAAAATTCCACAATATTCTTTCATTCAAGTAAACATCTCATGACATCAACATGCTCGTATAGAACTGTTTAGGCTTCCCGTGATTATGTCTATTCACAGTTATCCTCATGCTATATCCTGCTTATTATGTAAAATGTACTTTCCTTCGAATGATGATAAGCCATTGCTTGACTAGGAAAAAAGCCTGAACTACGAACATGACTTGTTTGATATAATTATGGTATAATTAACAGGAGATTGCTCAGAGGTTTAAGGCATGTCTATGATTTGTTGTAATTCTAAATAACTTTGTCACAATCTTGTTGTGGATGCGGAGATTTAAGTCTGTTTATGACATGAAAACCTTGTATTTTTCATAAACTTTCTAGGATGGAAGTTCAATTTCAATTGAAAAAGGCATTTTGCTTTTGAGGACAAAGAGGCAAGTACTGACCTAAAGAAAAGGGAAGGCCAGGTATGCAAAGAAGCCTTGAAAATGCAAGGTTAGCTATTAGGTTTTAATAGTTTTGTAGTCCTTTGGTCTTGAAAAGTAATGAAAGCAAATACGTTTATGTGATGATAATCGAATGTCAATAATGTCGATACTTCTAACGATGAAATAGCTAGCAACATACAAGGCCATGATAAGAAGAAGCTTCTACATAAAAGATAATTTTATAAATAAAATGCTGTCTAAATGATAAAATACTTCTCTAATTAATAGATAGATTTTGCATATTTGCAAGGATAATATTAGTCACGGAAAATGCTAAACACTTGCTTACCTATCAATCAAGGGAAGAATACGGGGCAGTCTCGGACGGTCCTGCAGCAATCAAGTTGGCTAAAGAAATCATGATTTTTGCGTACTTTTTCTAGATTCCATTTGCAACTAGTCCATCAAGCAGTGATCTTTGTTTCAGGATGTTCAATACCGGCTGAATCTGCATATATTTTTTTAAAAATTATAATTTATAATTTTGAAAGTCAAACGTCGTAAAGTCAGCCAAATAGCAAGTCCTTAAATTCACTCATCGATAGATAGAGAGAGACCTTTCCATTCTCGTCACAGTAGGATAAATTTATTTTCTCACAATACTCATTTTCTATCTTAACTAATTCATCTATTATTTTGACACGACTTACCTGTCAGATCTTTTGAATATCCATTTTCTCCTGCAGACAACTAGTTTTATAAAAGGACACCTTTTCCCATTTATGTAAAGATATCGATTCAACATCCACATGTTTCACCACCTAATTTATCTACCATGCTCTCATATTCTTAAACAAATTCATGCTCTTCTCACATATAATTTTCAACCTTGAGGTAGAGCTCTCATGTGTTAAATCTTATATGTACGCATGTTCCAACGTCAAATCTCTCAAGAACCTTTGTGGATAAACTTGTTTTTATTCCATATCGGCTCTGCAATTTTTTATGTTGCATAACCACTCGGTATTATCAATGTGCTCTAACCTATTCATTATAGAAGAGCAAAATACCATGCGGGAGTGAAAAATATAAAAACAATTTTGAACAAACTTAATTGTTTTTAAATCAAAGTTCAAAATGGCTCATTTATTAAGACGAGTACTTTTCCGTAGTAAACAACTACTGCCCCAAAAGGTTACGCCGATAACGGCAAGACTTGCCTCAACTTATCCGGTTGACGATGTAATCTTTGGATTAACTGATGAGCAACAACAGGTTCAAATAAATTTTAATTGCAAAAGAATTTTTTCTAAGTGATTTATTTTGGAATGAAAAAAGTAAAATGAAATAAAATATTTTTTATCTAAAAGAAATTTTATTTAGCTTTGCTCGGGAGAATTCTTTGGAGCTCTTGCAATGTCAGAGGCTAACTCGGGGTCGGATGTTGTCAGTATGAAGACAACGGCAGTGAGGAACGGTGATAATTATATTTTGAATGGGTCAAAATTTTGGATTACGAATGGACCTGATGCTGACGTTATTGTGGTAAAAAGTGAATTGATTAATCAACCAAGAAACCGGTACTTCATCTAGGATTTATTACATGTAGGTTTATGCAAAAACGGACCAAGGTGGCGGCAAAGCCTCCCATGGCGTCACAGCCTTCTTGGTTGATACGAACCAACCTGGATTTAAAATTGGGAGAAAGTTAGACAAGTTAGGGATGAGAGGATCAAATACTGCAGAGCTAATCTTTGAAGATTGTGTTGTTCCAGGTAAAAACAGAAATCAGACATTTTATTTATGGAAGATGGAATGACTCAAATTCATGAAAGTTATTCTTTCTTCTTAGCGAATAATATTTTAGGACAGCTCAACAAAGGCGTCTATGTACTAATGACAGGGTTAGACTTTGAACGATTAGTTCTAGCTGGAGGGCCTGTTGGGTATAAAAATTATGAAAAGTTTTATAAAAAGCATTGGCAAAATTTTATAAGAGACTGGCTTGGATTTAAATAGAATTATGCAAGCCTGCTGCGATGTTGCCTTCGACTATGTCCACTTTAGGAAACAGTTTAATACCAAAATTGGAGAGTTTCAGTTGATGCAGGTATTAATATAGAAGGTAATTATATTCTATGAAAATGAATACAATTTTAAAATTTTAGGGAAAAATTGCGGACATGTACACAATAACGAGTGCTTCCAGAAGCTATCTTTATAACGTGGCCAGAGCTGCAGATAAAGGCAAAGGAAATAGAAAGGTAAATAGCTAATTCTTTACAGAATTACTGGAAATTAAATTCATAATTCTACAGGACTGTGCTGGAGTAATTTTGTACACCGCAGAAAATGCGACGCAAGTAGCCCTTCAAGCAATTCAATGTTTAGGTATGGGAAAGTATTTATTTTATTTTTCATGAATTAATTTTTAATCGCTTTCCTCAGGAGGAAATGGTTACATCAACGACTACCCAACAGGAAGATTCCTTCGGGATGCAAAGCTGTATGAAATCGGAGCTGGGACATCTGAAGTTAGAAGATTAGTAATTGGCAGATCACTCAATGCTGAATATAAAGAGTGATTTTTAATCAAATTGCAATCTAATTTTTGACACAAATCTAAGTACCTACATGACAATTAAGACTTTGTAAAATCAAATATTTTGTCTTTAAATTATTTATGCAATCAAACTGGAAGACACTTGGAATCTACTATTAAAATGTGTGAGATTCACCAAATTTCAGATTTACCGTCTCTAAAGTCTGCTAATTACAATGAATTATTTCAACTTTATGCATATTTCTACACTTCTCGTCTAAAACTACTTATTAGAATAAATACCCTTAACAAACGGGAATACGTTTATGCCATTTTTATTTGCATTTTTTACTCAGACTCATCTTCCGTCTCCTTCAAATAGACAAATAGACAATACCATCTCATCATTCTAATAATTTAGTTCGATTCTTTTTTACTTTTACGATTCGAGACGCTATTCATAAAATATTACGGTCCCAACAAATACGAAATTGGCTATAATCAGCATAAAAAATCTACTGATGGTTGGTTGCATCCCCCAACATCTTGTCCTTCTTCACGCACATTTTGTGCCTTAAATAAGAAAGTGGGCTTTTCATTCATCTCTTGTTCATCATCACACTTTTTCACAAGTAGTTATTCACGGTGCGATGGCTTCTCTCAGGTAAAACACCTCATCTTCATATATATCCATCAACCATCTATGAAATTTTAATATTGAAGCTCTCTATAGCAGGACTTAAGACATGGGCTTATCCTTACAAACGTCATAAATGATAAAAATGTTTATCGTAAAGACATACGCTAATAATGAATAGCTTCCTACTATGCATATCTTTAGAGTTTGTAGGCCATTAAAATTAACGCTTTGTCATCTAATTTTTTATGCCAGAGAGAGTATTGAGAAAGGCCCAGTCACAGGTTGGCTGTCAGGTCGTTGGCAGTGCGTGCTCCTGAGTCGAGTGATATGTTTAGGACCAGGAAATAACAAAGTCAAATCAATATCCTTCTCATTTCAAAAATGTTTATCAAAAAGTTTATCAGTTCAGGCTCAAAAGCTATTTTAAATCGTAGCTTCCAAACGGTCCGAAGTCTCGAACCGGAAGTGAGAGTTGTCGGGAGTCTTTTGACTCATCCAATCCCAAAAGAAAAGGATGGAGGGCTTTCAAAAGAAGCCAAACTTGCAAATATCTTGGAAGAAGTGAAAGCAGTTGATAGTCTCCCGAGGAATCCATCTCATATCGAACATCTAGTTGGGAGAGCGACAAAAGGCAGGATTTATCAGAAGCAAGGAATTCAAGAAGAGAACATTTTGGATAACAATTTGGGGTTTTTGAATAAAGAAAAATATGAAGTAGGAGGGATTGATATTGCGGAGAAGACTCAACTCATTCTGCAATCACCACATCCAGTTAGATATGTCATTGAAAAGTAAGTAAAAAATATTAAAATTGCTTTAATTGCGGGGAATTTTGCATGCACTTGGTAAATATTATGTTCCTTATTTAGACATTCAATTAGCTTTGTTTACAGCAATCCCTTCGACGAAATCTGCTTTAACAGACTGAAATAATTATGGTATTGCGAGCATAAATCACTGAAAGCGTAAATACTTTATGAGCTACTTTGAATTTCAAATCGTGAATAGCTTTTTGTTAAAATGTTCTGGCGCTTGAAGCTCTAACAATGCATTACAAAAAAATCGCTTTCAACAGCGTCCCCTGCTAGTTACCTCTCGACTATGACTGACACGGTTTCAAACATTTCTTACTGCGTTTCTCTTTGAATAAATGACCATTTTTACTCTTTATAATAGTAGCTTTCATTACTATTATTTTGCAGGGAGATCTACAACTCCCAAAAAGGACTACGTTTACGCCTCCCCAGCTACCACACATGGATAATGCTATTCGGCCGAAGTCTCTTGAATCGCTACCAACTCGTGAATGATCCTTCGTACAATACTATCCTCAACAACATTGCAAATGCCTCCGACTCTGGAATGTTCTCTGCTGATATTCACAACACCATCTTAGACGTTTCGGAAGACCACTCAGCTTTCAAAAACTGTTCGGGTCAGTACCACATGGGGAATAAATATGCAGTTTTGGTCGGCGACTACTTTGCTATACGCTGCATATATCACGCGGAAAGGACAAAGACGAACAGCGTCATGGTCGCTATTACAGAAGGGGTTGAGGAATTCACGACGAGTTCATTCGGTACAAATTTATTCGATGAGGATGTCGGCTACCCCCAAATGTTATCTAGAAATGCTTCCGTCCACGACTGGATTTTGTATAATCAGAAGGCATTTGGATATTTAAAAGGGGGTTTGTATGCAGCTCTTTCTCTTCATTACAAGCCGAGAATGGAAACGCAAAAGTTTGATTTGGAGATGGCGAAATTCGTTGGAAACTTGTCAGTTTTTCTAAAAGCTTGTGGGGAACTCGAGGCTCTGGAAAGGAGTGAAAGTCAAGTAAACTCGCCATTCCTGTTGGGGTCGTTGCCAGCCATATTATGCCAAATTGAAAATCCCCAAGTGTTTAACAGTTTGAGGAAGAAGGGGTACGAGTTAGATGGTGAATGTATAGGAGAGGTAATTCCATAAATTATATCCTAACTTATCTTCTATTAACTAATTGTTCTATTTTTTTACAGATGCATGACATTATTCGACGAAGCTCTCTGACCAACAAAAGAACACGTAATTTCATCCTCGGCTTTGCAGCAGAAACCAAGCAGGCCTTTCACCGGATTTCTAAGGATGAATATTACAAGCACATTTTCGACTCTTTGATTGATGTTGTTGCAGAAGAAAGTTAATTTAGTCTAACAATTAGAAAAGTTCCTATTACATTTATTGTTGTTACATGTTCAAAATATTTATATAAATATTTAAAAATATGTCATTTGTTTTCTCTCGGAAAGTTAAAATAAAACAGGTTCAATTACATTTATCGTCAGACCTACTTTCTCTTGAACACAACGTGGTCAATGGTACATGCCCGGAATAAGTAGCGAGGTCAAATGAACTAGAATTGTTTCGTTGAGACTGAGACTGATTGACTGGCATTGGCACTGGAGTCGACGGTAGCGATTGAGATCGTTGAGGCGAGATCCAATGTAGGGGTGGGAAGGGAAGAGTGATATGCGACGGGTAAACTTCAAATCTAGCTCCTGCGTAGTAGATAATATGCTCCTTGTCCTTATGCTTATCTTTCGACTTTGACTTGCCCCCGGACTTCTTTGGGCTATTTCTCGAACGTCCTTTTGACTGCATCTCTGTAGCAAGTAGTTACATGATTAGTTAAAGATTAAGCCTCTGCAGATCTCTGCAAACATAAGTGTGACTGTGATTATTCATACCTGGAGTTATAGCTGGTGGAGATACTCTAAAGTACATTACTTTTAAAGCGACAGTTACGTCACGGTCAATTGACTTTAGTCCTAAAAGAGAAAATGCAAATAGTCATGTGTCTTTGGAGATTCTATTAAAAATAATCCTACAAGCCCATTCAATCATTCATCATTAATCATGGCCTAATTAAAATTATCCTTACCTCTTAAACACTTCAAGTCTCCTTAAAATTATAACGGCTCCAATTAATTTTTTCACCTTTATTAAAGGTTAATATTTTACTCGATTTTGACAAAGACTTTGACTACTTAAAATAATTAGTATCACTAATTTTTGGTAGCAAAATCTAAAACTATTAGCGCACTAGCGCCTAACTAACAGAAGAACACGTGAACACGTCTAATCTGTTCAAAACATCATGGAATAATGCGAACCAGGTATAATAATATGAGTGTGAAATAGTCATTTGAGTTTACGTGAGGATTTCGTTCATGTCGCGACTCGCGACTCGTCAAGAACAAACTTGTAAAGAAAAAGTACCTTATGCCTTATACATGACCTATGAAAAAATACTAACAACCCTTTTCATCTTTTCATCATTATTTTCGACGCGCGTGTAAAAATAGCTGAAGGAACATGTACAAAAAAAATTTCCAGAATGAATAGATTCATGCTTTTGCTACTTTGCACCTGTGACGTATTCACAACGTGCAAAACGACTTATGCTGATGATTCATCTGACGAAATGCAAACGTTGAAAAAGCTAGCAAAAAATCATGCGCTCTGCTATGAAACCTTGACTTATGCAACTTGTGTGATTTTTTATGAAGAATCATGGAAAGAGATAGCAAAGAATATTATGTGATTTTGCCCTACCGTTTGGGTAGTTCTATTTTAATCCGGCTTAAGTCTATAATCCTTAAATGTGGTCTAAAATTAGGAGTAAATATTTCACGGTTTGAATGATTTGACCATTTGAGTACTTTTAATATTTGCTATAAAAGCGGTTATTTATTTTAATATTCTACAAACGATTTATTGTTTTAATGTACATTGTACGACAAGACAGTCATCATTAGCGATTAGCGTAGTTATAATTTACAGATTTCCGTTTTTAAATCGCTCAATGGAATCCTTAACGAGTTGGAGGTCCACTCCATTTGTCACAAGAACACATTTCACTCCCTCCTTCTCCATGTCGGTAATGTTGCGTTGCTCATCATCGAAAAATAGCATTTCACAATGGGCAAGTTTTGTCTGTTCGGCAAATCTGTAAAAATGAACAAATTACATAATTAATTAATCCTTGATGGCTAAAAAGTGCTGTCAATTGCTTCGGAACTCACTTTGCAAAATGCGTTACTTTACTCCCCGGATAAATCTCCCGATAAGTAATGTACTTATTCCAGTCGAAAAAGTCGAGGAGTTGGAACGCTCCAGGGGGCTTCGTCGTTCTCGATGCTACCCCTTTAAAAATATAATCAAATTAATTAAATACCTGATTAATTAATTCATTAACTTTTCAAAGCTTACCAATAGAATACCCTTCAGCCTTCAAGTATTCCAATACTTGGGGGACTTCCGGGTAGTAGGTTATCAGCTTGCCATCTTGGTCAACTATTTTTGAGCTGTAAAAAATAAATTGCTGAAATGTCCCAGTTGAAAATGAACTTTGACCTATTTTCTTACTCAGTTTTGATGAAAGGAGGATTAACCGTTGTGTCCACGTGCAAAGGCCACAAAGTGCAATCTGAACAAGTAAGCCCGGTTTTCATTTTGACATTTGCACATATTTTTCCAATTTCAATTGCTGATTAACTTACCCAAATCGAAAACAATCAAGCCGGGTCCCTTCCCTCCCATATTTGTAGCGAATCCCTTTCCAAAAATTCGAAATCCTTCTCCACTTATTCCGAAACTGCTAAAGAAATGTGCTTTCACTTGTAATTTTGTTGAGACAGAAACGGATTTAAAGTGGGAACTCCTAGTCATGTGGCTGTGACACCCTCCATTCCTCCAAGTACATGTGGAATAGTTCATTGGAAACGTTTGGAATGAGTGCATTCGCAACACATATTTCGACAAGCTAAACATTTCCACAGAGAAAGTAACGGAAGCTGATGGCTAGGGCTCTGCGTAGCGACCAAAATGCACGTTACATAGGCAAGTGTGTGGTAAAAGTGACTTATCGGCTTATCTGCATAATTAATCGCCAAAAATTTTATCGCTGACTTACTCTGGGAGGGTGACCTTTATGATAGGGTTATGAACATAATCATAACCTACCCCTACCCCCCAGAAACGCTCCCCACTGAGCTCCACCAGGCTCATTCTTTCCCAAAACCAATTCTATTGGATTAAGCATGTTTTAAAACATAATTCCAGAAAGTTTCAGGAAAGAATGAGTCTGGTGGAACAAGTTATTAAGATTTTTGTCTTCGCCAATAGGAGAACGAGTTAGAGGATATGGGCGGGAACGATTTCCACATATCTATATAAATAAACTGAGAGTTGCCAAAAGTAATGAAATTCTAAAATGCTCCAAATTGCTTGGAATTTAAAATCTATATCAAATTTCATGTGCTTATCAATAATGGGGTGAAAGATAATCCATAATTTCAGATTTACCCCCGGGGGAGGGGGTATGGGTCAAATTTTAAATTCAGCCAATTGGCTTGAAATTTGAAATCTATATCAAATTCCATGTGCTTATCAATACTGGGGTATTAGATAATCCAAAATTTGAAACTTACCCCTGGGGGATGGGGTTGGGGTCAGATTTTTATTTTGGCCAATTGACTTGAAATTCAAAACCTACATGTATTTTCAGTCACACATCAATACTAGGGTATCAGATAATCCAAAATTTGAAACTTACCCCTGGGGGATGGGGTTGGGGTCAGATTTTTATTTTAGCCAATTGACTTAAAATTCAAAACCTACATGTATTTTCAGTCACATATCAATACTAGGGTATCGGATAACCCAAAATTTGAAATTTACCCCTGGGGGATGGGGTTGGGGCCAGATTTTTATTTTGGCCAATTGACTTAAAATTCAAAACCTACATGTATTTTCAGTCACATATCAATACTAGGGTATCGGATAACCCACAATTTGAAATTTACTCCTGGGGGATGGGGTTGGGGTCAGATTTTATTTTGGAAATTTTGACCCAAGTATTATTTACGGTAATTTGAGACGCTAATATTGATAAGCACTGAAGTATACATATAGATTTTAAGTTTCACCTTATTCAGTAAAAGTTTGCTTTTTACCCCCCACTGGGGGGTAAGCTATTTATTTACGGCTATTTGCAACGCTAGTAGTGATAAGCATTGCAAATTACATATACATTTTAAATTTCATGCTATTCTGTGCAAGTTTGCATTTTACCCCCCACTGGGGGGTAAGTTAACTATTTACGGCTATTTGCAACGCTAGTAGTGATAAGCATTGCAAATTACATATGCATTTTAAATTTCATGCTATTCTGTGCAAGTTTGCATTTTACCCCCCAACCCCCCCAGTGGGGGGAAGCATCATTATTTTTGGTTATCAATAGCATTGCATTGATAAGCTAGCCAAGTTATGTTAAGTTCCTATGCTTTATTCCAATTAGTCAGGTGGGGCATCGATGGTCAATGCGCGCCATGGTACTCCTAGTTAATGTTGAGATTATTCATCTCCCACACCGACCCCCTAAGCCTTTCAGCCGATCCCCGAGCCGCACCAAAAATATGAACGCTACGCAGAGCCTTATCCTGATGGTTCTATCAAAATTGTATCGACCAAACGATATTTTATAATTCGGGTTCAGTCGCTTCTTTTCGCTTTCACTTTCGCCGACCGGAAGTCGAATGAACGGTGATGGAAGTTATGCTTTGTTAAAAATAATTAAAAATATCAAAAAATTAAGTTATGAAAAATTATGATTAAATCATGTGCAGGTGCTTGAGAAAAACAACAAAGACAAAACTCTGCGGTTATTCTCTATAGAATAGCACATGTCGCAATGCCCCGCCTCCAGTGGCGGTAAGCGAATGGGATGATTATCATTTTCTGTGAATGCACTCATTTCACACGCTTTTTTTGTGGATTTCTTGTCAATTCGTTCAATGATTAAACTAGTGCTACTGATAAGTACATATCAAGTCTTCCAAGTATGTCTTTAGGAGGGCCTTCAGTAGCGGACACTTTCCCAGTGAAGACGCGATCAGCAACGACTTCCAAATCCGGTATTTCCATCATCCTCCATAAATATTCCAACAGATATTTTGTGATAATCGCTGAAGCTGGAACCCAAAGCCTGGGGACAATCATCCATGTTCTGAAGCACGAGCAATCGAACGGCTTTGATGTAGGACCTTCATCAACAATTTACGACTTAAGCATAAAATTTGGAACGGAGACCCCCGAACTGCTTCTTGCCGCTAGACTTTTGGCGTCAAGAGTGGATTTCGATAAGCCTGCTTTGTTTGGACTAGCTTTGAGGAAGTTTGATAAGGAGATTTTTAATGAAATATCGGAAGAGTTGAAGAAGCTGTTGTGTTAAAAGTTTCCAAAATGAGTTCCTATTCTGCTTTGAACACTTTGCCACCGTCGGCACCCTCCTTAGTTATTTATGGGCAGTTAATTGTTGGTCCCCCCGGGACTGGCAAGTCAACTTATTGTCATCGGATGGGCGATTATCTCAAGGCTAAGTTTGGAGGAGGGAATGTAAAGCTAGTGAACCTTGACCCGGGGAATGATATTCTTCCGTATAACTGTGATTTAGACGTTTGTGACCTGATAACAGTGCAGGATGTGATGGATAGGTTGAAATTAGGACCGAATGGATCTCTTTTGTATTGTATGCAGTTTATCGATGAGAATTTTGAGGAGGGAGTAGTCAAGAAATTGGAGGGGTTGTTTGCAAACGCGGATAAGAACCAGCCTTGTTGGGTTTTGTTTGATATGCCGGGGCAGGTAATTAATTGAAGAGTCTTCAATCAAACCTAACCATGATCTGTTTATCGGGTGTTTTATGACCTATTTTATACGCTTCCAGGTTGAGCTCTACACCCATGTCCAGTCTGTAAAGAATATCATCTCAAAACTGGAGAAAGCCGAGTTACGGTTGTGCTGCCTAAACTTTGTGGATTCTCATTACTGCAATGATCCAGGTAAATATTTGGTGTCATTTGTTGATGAATGCAAATTAGAAAATTATGACTAATTCTTTATTTAAAATATCCAGGAAAGTACATCGCCTGCCTCCTAACCTGCCTCACTTCTATGCTCCATATCGCCTTACCATATCTAAACATTTTGTCCAAAGTTGACCTCGCCGAGAAATACGGTAAGCTCCCATTCAACTTGGATTACTACACTGACGTCTTAGACTTGGAGTACTTGGTGGACATCTTAGATGCCAATCCACTCACCGCAAAATACAAATCACTGAACAGTTCTATCGCTTCAATAATTGAAAATTATGGACTAGTATCGTTCCTCCCTTTGGATGTTCAAAATGAAAAACTTTTAGGGAAAATTGCTCAATCTGTTGATAAATGTGTGGGGAGGTTTATTTCATAGTTTAAAATAATTAAATAAGTCGTTTGCTAAATGTTTTCTTTATTAGTTTTGTTAAATATGAAATGTACAATAATTTAATTACAAGATTGGTCCATTTCACTTGTAAAAGCTATTACTTTATCAGTCTACATTACACTTTTCACAAGAATTCTAATTAAATCTTATTCTATTTAAAATAACGATTGGCAATTCGATGATTTATAACAAGGATCAACAATTAAATCACAATTAATCCACTACACCATCAACCTTTGGAAACTCTTTAATAGCTACACTATCATCAATAATCTCTTCTTTAACTCTCTTATCCCAAAAAGCTGCTCTAGATAAAATACTATTGCTTGGAGTTCTCTTCGCCTTATTTAAAGCTGTTGAGGTTAATACATCATTATTTAAATTTTGACTTAAATTAGACTCGTTCTCAGTTAAATCCTTGTTGTTCTCCTCCTTCTCCACCGTTTCTGACTCACACTCTGTAATGGTTACGGGTTTTGTTGAATTCTCCTTGTTGGGGGATTGTTTAGGGGCGACTTTAATATTCATATTGGGTGGGGATGGATGGGAGAGGCGAAGACCTTCGCGGAATTCTCGGGAAACACTTCTTGCCGTTAAACTATGGACCTGTAGTAAAAAGTAAAATTAGTTAGTCATTTTGGTAGAGCATTTCATTCAAGACAATTTCGACAATCGCAGACAACATATTTCATGCGACGATTCAGCCGACAATTACACGACAAATCAAGCAATAGCAACGTTAAGACAATTTTGTGACGAGACGTTCCCAAAATTAAAAACGCGTTTCTTTCCTGTAAATATTTAGCTAAATTAGAGTGATGCCTCAACATCCTTCTGCATTTGTAGTGATGTAGGCCTAACTTTTTTCTCTTGCACTTCCGGTGTGGTTTCAGTTGAAGTAGGCATACTTGTCGACCTCTTCATCTTTGTGTCATCTAGTAACTCATTCTGATTCGTTTTAAGCCCAACTGAAGTCCTAGATGCTTTCATAATTTCCCTTCTTAATTTTCTCATGTCCACGACGTCGGGCTCCTGTTGCTTTCTAAGTAAGGATCCGGTTGGGGTTGCCAGAATTTCCATTGCGGTTTTCTTCCGTTCTGTTGGTGACTTCATGGGTGAGGATGGGTTTGATGTTTGTGGCGATTTTGGAGTAATTTTAGGCGATGCGGTTCGTGGCGTCACCCTTGGAACTTCGGGCGATGATGGGCTTGATATTTGTGTTGACGCCCGGGGAACTTTGGGTGATGGTGGGTCTGCAATTGGTGTCGTCGCCCGTGGAACTTTGGGTGATGACGGGCTTGCAGTTCGTGGCGGCGCTTTAGAAACTCTTGGAGATGGCGGGCTTGCAGTTTGTGATGACGCCCGAGGAACAACCTTAGGTGATGGTGGGTCCGAAATTTGTGCTATCGCCCGTGGAACTTTGGGTGACGACGGGCTTGGAGTTTGTAAAAGCGCTCGAGAAGCTTGGGGAGATGACTCTCCAACAGTTTGTGATGGTCTTCGGGAAGGATTCGGTGAAGCCTGTGACGGCGCTCTAGAAACTCTGGGTGATGATGCCCTTGACGTATTTGCAGAATTTGTTGGGGACTCACGAGCCTCAAACATTGCCAATAAATTCTTCACTTTGCTATTACTTCTTTCTGGTTTTATCCCACTTGGTTTATATTCAGGAGTTTCATTTTGGCTTTCTTCTGAATTCCATGATTGTTGCGAATTAGCTGGGACTATGGAAGGCGTATCCTCTGACCAATGTTGATTTTGACCTTCAAAATCAGTATCCGTATCTGTGTGCTGGGCACTATGAACAGCATAATCTTCATCTTGGTCGTACGCAAAGCTGGAAGTAGTATTCCAAGAGTTCCGCTTCGAAGTAGCTGCCGAAGCTGAAGCTGTGGAAGGAGGCGAATTAAACGTCTTGTAAAATGGTTGGGAAACACCATTTTCCCTCATCCTCTCATAGTCATAATCAACCGGGGGTAAAGACTCCGTTTCAGTGTCATCCGTAATGGTTGTTGCAAGACTAGCGAGACTAGAAAGTTGTGGCGTTTCCGGCAAGATTGAAGCCGGTAGGCGAACTTGTTCAACCGACATTAATTCAAATTGGAGCATGTCTAAATCCACTGATGGTTCTTTCTGATGCGCCCAATTTGGAAGATAATTGTCTTGTACCGGGCTGAGGATAAAGCGGCTTACAATTGAAGGTGAAGTCACTTCATCAGGATCTGATTCAGCATTACTTTCTTTCGTAATAGTTGGATCAAATAGTGCCAAAATTGGCTGCTCATTCTCAGGGCTTTTTATTGGTGAAGGGGTCATTGGTAATGGTGGCGGGGATGTAGGAAGCCCCGGCGCATCACTATCATCTTCTGAACTTTCTTTCTTAAGCTCTGGCATATCAGTTTCATCATGAGGAACGTCAGCACTTTCCTCCTTCGTATATTGTCTTAGAATAGGCCTAGCTTTGAACCTGACGCTACTTCCGGGCGAATCGGATGCAGGGAAAACCTCCTGCTTTGTGTCTACTTCATCATCGCCAACATTCAAAGATGTTGGCCTTTCTGTTTGAGAAGCTCTTTGCTTCTGTCTCAAAATGACGGAATCATTTCGAATCAATTTTGAAAACCTTTTACGTTCAGCCACATCATCGTCGTGATGAGGAATGTCTTCACTTTCCTCTCGTGTATATTGCCTTAGATCAGGTTTGGCCCTGAATCTTACTGAATTATTGGGGGAGTCAGATGCAGGGAAAATTTCCTGTGAAGCATCCACATCGTCACCAACGTGTGAATTTAAAGACGAATTTAAAGAAGACCTTTCGGACTGCTGCGAAGCAGCTCTTTGTAATTGTCTTATAAGGACGGAGTCATTTCGTGCTAATTTCGAGAACCTTTTGGGTTCAGGGACTTCGTCATCGTCGGAAATGGAAGGCTAAAGAAGTTAATTTGCGCGTGCAAGTTAGTTAGTGCAAGTTAGTAGCGCGTTTCAGTGAACCTTTATATTTTAAACATTTTTCTAATTAAATTTTTTATACCTGTTGATAACTCTTTGGCTCCTTGCTGACGCTTCTTGTGACAGGGCTCTGGATAGTAACTTGCTTTTTGGGAGTTTCCGGTGGCTTTTGCTCTTCAACGCTTTTCTCCTTCTGAAAATGCATTGTATTATTATTTTGATTAAAAATTAGCACTAATTCAACTCACATTAAACTGCTGCGCCAACTGCCTCACTGAAGGCAACTTGATCACTTCCAAATCAGCCGAGTCCCTTCTCGCCGATGTCTTTCTTTCCACACTTGGCCTACTTCCAACCGATGGCGGTGGTGAATTTGAGCTTTGGGAATCCTTCTCCAAAGAACCTTTTGGACTAGAGCTGTCCTTCTTGAAAGGAGCTTTTAATTCAGCATCGCTATTTTTCCTCTCAACTTCACCAATAATCTCCTTTACGTTTACTTCGACTTGTTCCAATGGCACTTTTCTCGGTTTCTCCATCACCAAATTGTTCAGATTCTCTTTGCTCGAGAATGGCGATGGGGTAGACGCACAATCCTTTATGGATAATGATGGTTTACGTTCAATCGGTGGCGTTGGCGCAGAATCCTTTGTGGATAAGGATGGTTTGCGTTCAATCGTTGGCTTTGGAGCTTCCTCCTCCTGATGGATTAAATATGTGGATTTAATGGCAGAGTTAAGTGAACAGGACAGGACCAAGTGGGAAAGGACAATTGTCAAGGAAAGATGGAAAATGAAAGGTGAGCCCACACATTTATCATGCAATACATGCCGTGCAACAATGGAAAGATAAGAAATGATTGATGGATTGCAAAAAACAGGAAAACTCACAGAGATTATGATATAGCCAACTTATTTTAGACAGATACGAAACAGTTAGTAGAGTTAGAGATAACATACTTGAGTTAGGAATGCCACAGATCAGACTAATCCATTTTAATTAAGTTTTATTTATAAAATGTTATATAAGTTATATACAAAAAGAGACTTTTGCATGCTGAAAGACTAACTAAGAAGGAGCTTAACTAGAGTCTAGTCACTACACTACCATATAACGATATTACACGACAGAAAAGACCGAATTAGTAGACAGAACAGAGAAACAGATCAAGTCAGATCATACAAAGACAAGTGCATTGTTAGAAATAAAGGGAAGAGAAGTTATTATTGTAAGTAAAGGTTCGTGTGGGTGCTTCAGGATTTACCTTATCTGATGGGGAGGGAGACCCGCCGGGAAACTTGGGACCGACAGGGAGCTTCGATGTAGGCTTTACTCCGTGGACGTAGTAATCTCGTGAAAACCTATGAAAAAGCGATTAAAAAGTGCTCTGCAAAATTCTGTGAATAATTTTCCTTACTTTTGGTACGTTTGTGCAATTCGATCCATGCTTGTTGGTGGCTCTTCATCCGAAGAAGAAGAACCGCTTACGGCTAAATCACCGGCTTTGCTGTAATTCAAGAATAATTAGTAAAATTGTTTGAATTTGAGAGGATGATAAGTAATACCTTGGCGGTAACGAAATTCCAGATTCTCTCTGTCTAATCCGCTTCGCCAAATTCTCTGGGGCATAAGGATTATTCGGGAGATTAACTGGATTTTGCCACTTGAGTTTTTCCCGTTCCGCAATAGTCATTTTGGAAACGTCAATGTTTCGCCTCTCCCATTCTAGCAGGTCTTCGTAGTCTTCTTTGAACAAAGTCTGGTTTCGATCCATTGACTGGGAGGTTTCTCGTAAAGTTTCTTCTATCGAAGATACTTCAGAGGAAGCCTAAAAATATTCAGGTTTTTATATGAGCTTGAAATATTTAATTTAGATATTAATATCAGCTTAGCTTACCGATATAGACCGTGGCTGAGGCGAGAGTGACTTGGCACTTGTTTCACGCGGTGGCTGCGTCGTCGCCAAGTTCTTGTTCATTTTCTGCGGCTCAGCAAACGCCGTAGGAATTGGGATTGACACTCCTTCTTTATCTTGAATTTGGAATGTGACTTTGGTCATTCCTCCTCTATTTTTGGCAACTGCTACGTACTCTCCGTCAATGGGATATTGCACTTCCGTCTTGCGTAATTCAAGTATCCATTTCCCATCTCCTTTGTCTTCTACAAAGCGCAAAATAAATAGTTAATAATTGCCAAAATAAAAAGGAAGATGCAATTCTTACCTAATAAAACGTATGAAAGTTTGCTAATCTCAATATTATTCCTGTAAATCTCCAACGAGGGTTCTGGAAACCCTGAAATCTCAAATGGTATGGTGAGCACTGGATCACTAGTAGCTTTTACTAGTTCCTTCAGCATTGTAAACGTTGGTGGTTCGGTTCTTCGTTGCTCTGATTCTAAAAGTAAATGATTTAGTTATAAGAACGGCTATCATTCTTAGGCATTTAACTTTACTTGACTAACCTGTAACGACTAATTTAAATGAATGTTTTGTTTCGTTGCCTCTGTGGTCAAATACTGAAATGTGATAACTGCCAGCATCCTTCTCATTAGCATCATAAACGTATAAATAGTGTTGATGGGTATTTTCAGCGGAATAAATCCATCTCTTTCCTTTATCCGAAGTGATAAGCCCACCCTCAAAGAACCAAGCAACACTATAAGCAGGCGAAGTCTCTCCAACGACGCACACAAACTTTGCTGTTTTGCCCGCAGAAATTTTGCAGTCACTTGGGATGGTTGTGAATGAAATGCCTTTTTCGACTTTCCTTTCGGGCTTCTTTGGAATCGAAGTATTTCGTGAAATGCTTGTCCTCTCTGGTTTTGCTACGGAAGGCTTTGGATCACTCGAGCTTTCTGACTTTGTAGGCGATGGCGTTTTATTTGTTTGAATAAGTTCGATTTTGGGTGAAGCTGCAGCTTCTGCACTTTTTGGCTGTACTTCTTCCTCTTCTTCGCTCGAGTAGATGAAATCTTCGTCATCATCATCGTTAACGTGATCAGACAAATCAGACAAGTCGGACGCTTTCTCTTCCCCAATTTGAGGCTCGACTCCATCCTCATTCGGATTCGGGACAAGCATAGGGACCGCTTCTGCCATCAAATTTCTTTTCTTGAATAGTTGCTTGCGACGTTTAAAGAGCCAGTTTTGCTCCCAATCGGAAATCTGGGAGACCAAGAGGGCTTTTGTATCTTTCTGTTCGTCTTCAGGCAGAACATCAGCTTCGTTTGGTGTAATAATATCCACTCCTCCTTCCGGAAATGGCACACGCTTGTCAAAATTGCTTATATCCACTCCAAACAACGGATCATCATTTTTCACAACTGTTGCAGGCACTTCCTGACTACTTCTCTGATGTCTGCCCGACTTTCTCAACTTTCTATTACGCACTGGAGGAGACCTTCCAATATCAGAGTCGCTTTCATAAGTCGTTGTGATTTCCTCCACTTGTTCTTCAATAACAATTGAAGACCTGTGCCCTCCTCTATGACCAGCTCCTTCATTAGACCAAGAAGAGCTCGTGCCCATACTCAAATCATCATCACTCAAGTTGGAATGCTGTTGGGGTGACCTCTTCTCAAGATTGGTTACCCAGCCTTGCACATCTAATCGATAAGCACAGATTAGTTTTGCACTTTTAACTAAATTATATTTTTCCTTACTGTATTGATTCTTCTCCTTCACAATCTCACTCGTCTCACTCATCTCCGAATCAGTTTGGACAGCAGAATCGACCAGACTCATGGGCGAGTTTGATTTCCCCCTTTGCTTTTGTCCGTTGAGCACAACCTTATTAAGAATGGCTGTTGCCAGCACATCCTCATACGAATTCTGACCATCCTCTCCCTTCTTCTCTGCTTCATTTTTATTCATTGCTATCTGCACAGGTTCCATTAGCGGAAGCTCCATCGCTGCCTCTTTCACTTGGACTAATAGGTTCGTTAGTGTTGTATGAGCTGAAGTTGGAGTCTCACTCATCGGCTTGTCTGTTAAAGAATGATTGAACTTAATCAACTCTGATTACAGCGATACTAATTACGACTGAAACAATAGATTTGCTAGCGAAAAAAATATCATTATCCGACCTTGGTGGGAGAGCTATGAGCTAGGAAACAGGAAGTCAAGCATAGCAAATATTATAACTAGTAAAACTTACTTTCTATCGCTAGCTTCAGAGAGTATCCCAAATTCATAAGGGCATCGCTCAACTTATCGTGGAACCGATGGAATAAAACATCATCTGCAAATAAAATTGTAGAAATTCTAAACTTAACAAAACCATGAATAATTTTTCTCTGTAAAGCAATTCGTGGTCACATAATCATCACCTATCACAATTTCTTTCGCGACAGGTTTCCATTTCTATTCCTTTCATGCAAAAATTATAGCTGGGACATTGAAAGAAATCCTAAACCTTTTCTCATTCTACGAAGACTTTTTTTCTTGTAAATAGCTTTGTTTATTTATAAAATATAAAATCTAAAAACAATTTGGCATCATCACTTCTTCCTTTCAAAGAATTTTGCGAAACGCACAAGAGCCCTCACAGCGTGAGCATATCCGCATGAATTTTTTCACAAAATCTACATTCAAAATCTCTTAGCTTTGATCCATGTTATATAGCACATGTAATGTCTTAATGGCTCCGCTAATCATTTTATGCTTTTACTTCTGCTTAAAAGCAATATTTGGTCATGTTCTCGCATGAAAAGTAAACAATCAACTTTGAATATTTTTTAGAAATTCTAAATCTATAAGTAGGAAGCTTATCTTATGACATGATGACATCTCGACATTCACTTTACGCAACTTGATTTAGACATGCTTTTTCTTCAAACATAAATTTTCAATAAAACTTACATTGCGAGTTGTCAAAAAGTCGTGCAAGCGAAACGGCCGCGACTCCTTCGTCAATATAAGTCTCCACTAGTTGTTCAAGATGTTCTCTTACATCTTCCGTTGTCTTGTCCCTCTCTAAATTAATATTAAACAGTTGTAAAATCATTTAATGGCTGAGTGAGCAGAGAGCAGAGACTTACCTGCTGTAACAAAACTTGCATCCCCGTGGGACACACCGTCAATCCAAAAATCTGCCTTTTTGTCAATAGACCTGAAACGTTTAAAGAAAAGCTATGAAACCTCTTGGCATTGAGCAAAGGAAAGTGAAAAGTGAATGTTGACAACAAGAATTCATGAAATGTGATATTCCTTCACATTCTTTCATTTCCTACTTGTAAAATTATTTATTACTCTCGACCCTCCTTTCTTCAACATTCCTCACATTCATCTAAAATTCCTTTTTTGGATAAATTTCTAAATAACTATATCAATTTACTACTTATTTTATAGCTACTGCCAAATCAGGTTTTCATTTAAGCAATTTCATAAAATGTCCCGAGCAAAAACCCCATCCATTAATCATTTCAAATCAGCCCATATTGGGCAAGTAATTACTTAAATTTGTAAACAGTTTCTCCTCTTATTTCATTTCTAGTAATTTAGCTAAATTGCATCTAAACCGCTACCAGTTTTTTTCACCACTCCTTTAAAATAAATCATTTTACTTACGTGGGCGGATGGCAGTGTCCACAAGTAAGTGTATTTTTCGCTTGATTCCACACAGCACACCCTTTACAAACTCTTAATGAGCAAATGCTACACTCCACCGGGTTCCCACTTAACAATCCCCCTTTCGGGAGTAGTTTATTGCACTGGACACAGTTGAGATTTGTTCCATCAATGTTATTATTGAGGGTTTGAGGCGAGGACGTCTTCTCCTTCTTCTTGTCTCCGTCAACGCGACTGCAATTTGTAAAAAATATAAATGTTTTGAGATAACTATCACTTTAATAGAAAACGAGTTTTCCGCCTATTGTTTCACATTTTTATAAATCCAGGTCTGTATAAAAATAAATAAGTATAATTACACGCGGCTTTCTACAATTTCTGCGTAAACCTACTGAACTCTTTTACTCGTGGGATTTCGAACCGAGATGAAGAGATTATAAAATACCTGATACAAGGGAGCAAGCACCGCATAGTACAATATGAGACTAGTTTTGTATGAAAAAAAGCATAATAGCAGTTAATAATTCTTCAAGACTTATGCACCCCCTCCATTATTAAGCTTAGCCCATTTGGCAAGGGATAAAAAACAATAGATGTTAAATATAATGGTGGATACCGTAAGTAAAAATTTGCACATTTATCTCTCGCTGATATTTTTCTCTGCAAAACATGAAAAAATTCAGCTCTACGCACAATCTGTGAAGTTTAACCATTTTGTTAAAGGGATAGCACGTAGCCTCATAAATCTCTCTAGAATGGAAATACTCGAAATTGTTTTTAGTGGACGAGTCCTGGCAAAATAATAAGCTATGTCAGAGAGAGAAGCATTGTTTTTGTTTAACTCTTGTTTGCATAGAGCACTGGCCTGACCAATTGTTTTTTCTAAACACGTCTATAGGAAATTGTAAACAGTTTTCAAACGCAAATATTTCCTCATACAAGTAATCGGGTACAGAAGCTATTTTAGTACTCATTAGTATTTTGTTCTGGTTTTTGTTTACACAGAAATAACTTGTATGGTTTGGTCTAGGGACAGATTTTTAATCTTGAAATGAAATCGATAATCATCCCATGTGTAAATAGATGTTATCAATACTATTGTTGTGTATAGTCCCGTTAGTAAAATGATAGTCACAACTCAGAGATGGACTGTATAAAAATTACAGTTTTATGATAACATCTGAAAAAACTTTCTGATTTTTATAAAAACGAACACAGACCCTTTTTCACCATAATAGTTAACGACAGTCAGACACACCTTCGGTTGAAAAGGAGGACTAGAAGTAGTCAAGTTTAAAATATGAATTTGTTCAAGACTATCCCATTGAGCATTTGAAAAAGGGATTTTTTTCTACGAAAATGATTAGCACTTTGGAGCACGTTGGCTATAAAAATGATTCATAAAAACCCGTTTTACCATTTCTCTCAGTGGACATAGATTTTTTATAACAAAAGTTTGAACAGATTTGATTCACGATCATCTTCATCACGTCCTTTATGTTTGGTTTTGTGGCGTGTGATGATGATCTGACTGTTTCATATTAGATAATTTTCTGTACAAGAGCTTTACTATCGCGTAAATGATTTCAAGAGCTAATTTGATGACGCGGATTAAACCGTACGTGGTTGGTTAATCACAATCACAAAGTATGAACCAGTTTGTTCATCTTTAGAGATAACTAAAATCTAAAGAAAATTGCAAAGAGATTAGGAAAAGGCCGAAAGGAAGCGATATCGCTGCCTCTTGTCGTGTAATGCTTATCATTACATTGTTTCTTCCGTCCCAGGAAGAAACAGTTTCTTTCTTATTGACTCAGGTAAAAAGTAATTAAAGTGTAGAAGGAGTGAGTTCATTGTATAGAATTGGATTTGTAGGATGGGTTTGTGGCTAACAGTTATTTGTCCTTCTTAACACCTTCTTATCTCTCATCGATAGTACAGCTACCGCTTACGAGGGCGACAACAGTGGCATGGCATACTTTTATGAATGAGTGATGAACACTTAATCATATCGTAAAAATGTAGGGAGAACATCAAACCATTTTATGAACAGAGTTGTCGGCCGAGTTTTTTAAATTTTTTGAGATATTCAGTTTAAGATAATTCAGCCAAGCCTTTGCTGAATGACTACATAAAATTTTATGATTTTGAAATATGAACAGCTCTTCAGAGTACAAGCTCATTACAATTAATAATAATATCATCATTCTAAACAAGAGGCTTGTTACAGGAAAGAATCTTTAGACATTTTTATCCTTCCTGAAATTTCGATTGAGTTTCAAAGCGTGACGGAAACATTACACCATCACCGTTCAATAAACCGATCGTGTCGTGCACTCAGTATAAAAAAATTAATTTCCCTTTCGGCATCTTCATCTTTTTTATCAGAAAATGATATTTCAACCAAGCGAATCAGCCATTTTTTGCAAACCAACTCATTTAAAGATAAAAAAGATTTTCAGATGAGAATTGCAAGAATGTCAGAGTGTAGCTAATGAATGGCCGGTGTCTGACTGTTGGGAATTCTCATAGAAAAATGTGAATTATATGCTTTCTAAAAAATTGGAAAGTGGCCAGTTTTGAAAGATGCAAACGTTTACCACTAGTGACTTTTATGACAGGAGTGTTGAAAAGAACTAATCTGAAATTATTTAAATTCTCCATCCATGTCTTAAAATTTTGGCCAGCGTTAAATCCAGAATTTTGATTTCGATTTTTTCCAAACCTTGCAAACCAGCGGAACCACGGCACTCCTTTCTTCTTACTACTTCCTCTTTCCTCAATCCTCCTCAGATCCGAGCACGAAGCTGAAGCATACCTAACCGCCATCTTATTACAACTCTCATTCAATAACGAACTCATCGAAGCCTTTCGATTCCCCATTTTCCTCATATTCTGCGTGATATACTGTCTCTGCCTTTGGTAATCCTCTGCCACAACTCTAGGAAGCTTATGGTCAATTAAAACACTAGGGTAGAGCGAAGTTGGATCTCCACAACCATGATAAATTTGATTAGTTTCATAATTGCTATGTCTCGATAGTCTCGAAGGACTTTCCACTTTCGAATTTTCCTTGTAAGCCGATATGGATGAGGTGGCTCGAATAACATCCCCATTTTCATCAACTGGTAAGCGTCGCATCAGCTCGAGTCTACTAATTGTCCTTAATTTCTGCTGGAGTTTATCATTCTCTTGTTCAGCGTATGTGCTAAAGCTATCTGGAGATAATGACTGGTTTCTTGGAGGCACTTGGGGCAGTTGCGTGGCTCTTGGATTTTCATAATCTTGAGGTAATGGGACATAGTTATCCTCATGCAAGCTAGGCTGCATGTAATTATGGTGTTCATAAGGGGAACGGAATAATACTCGGGGTGGAGGTGGACACCTCAGAATAAAAGGGGGTGGTGGATGTCTCATCGGCCCAAGTTGTCTAGGCTGTGCATGTCTACTTGGTGGAAATGGTCCTCTCACATAAGCAACCATTGGCCCATTCCCTCTCATAGGTGCATAAACTATACTTGGAAACCCACTATTCCTCGGCGGTAATGGTGGCCCAGGCGGTGGCACTCTTGGATGCACCGGTCTTTGAAAGTTTTGCATAGGCGGACGAAATAAAAGCTGACCTTGAGGACCAAACTGGGCTATACTTTGCATATGGAAATTACGAAAGCTTGACTGCTCATCATAAATGACTTGTTGAGACGGGATGCGATTCGTTTCAGGTATTATGCTCGCCCTCGGACTTGGAATTGGTCTATCCAGAGTCTCACAGCCAGAACTATTCGAAGACGCTCTCGATTTCGATCTTCGTTCCGCAGGTATCGGCGGTACCTTTATGTCTTCGTCGCCATCCCCTTTTCCCCTCAATTCCGGGGACCTATCCCCCTTTGGACTTGGGGAATCCCTGTCTCCACTAGGACTACTTGATTTTGAACTATCCGACCTTCCATCACTCCCCCTTTGTTTCCTCTTATAAAATAAGCATTTGAAGTTATTCGTTACACTCTTCAACTTTTTGCTCGCTCCTCCTCCTCCATCTTTGCCCACTTTTTCAAACTTCAAATTAAATTTACTCCCTACCCCACTACTCCCACTGCCACTACTTAGCTTATCCAACTTATCCAAGTGGGCCCCCACACTCTTCGACTTTCCTTTATCGGGAAGCTTTTTCAGAGGCATTTTTAATAGTCAATTAAACACAACAACATAATTATCTTCCTATTTACTCTCCCATATCCGTATTTTCTCTACTTCATTTCTTTACACCGGACCACTAACAACTGACATACCAACTTAAAAATTCCTAATGCCACTGACAATGAAATCTTTTATTGACATACATCTGCACACTTCATGTTCCAACTCTCTTACGCCAAACCTTTTTCGAACTGCGTCTCTTTCCCTAATATTTTCCACGTCAATCTTTCTAGATTGACTTATGTCTTTGTCTCAAACACTTGCGCTTTGCGGTCGCCAATTCCCAACTGATCACTATTCTGGCATGATTTACTTGTGATTGAAACATCAGAATAAAATGGGCACAAATTAGTCATAACGAAATAACCCTTTTTGTACGCAAGACACATCTAAAATTATCCCATTTTTATATATTGACAAAAACAACAACTTCTAATGAGGTAGAGCTTAACAATTCACTGATTTTAGTAGATCGTTAAAAGCGAATGGCTCACACATGCATGTCGGAATCTCTGTGTTTACCTAATTATTATAGATTCACTTGCTATTAAATCTGCTCTTGTTCAATATCTGCTTTTAGTAGAGAGAAGTAGATCGCGTCAACTCTAAAAACTAAGTAAGCAGAGCATATCAAAGAGTAAAATATTTTGGTCTCATCCACACACACATCCACGTATTTAATCATGAACTCTGCTTTATATGAGTTTGACACTTTTGTGATATGGCCAGGTAAAAACCGTCACACTTGAAATACTTCGAAATATCATGCGCATATACTCTACGCACGTAACTCACGACGCCCTCCACCCCCATCCAATTGTTCATTGTCAATGTATTTAAGAAGATAACCGACAATGTTTTTACTTTTTTGTCAAGCTTTTTATTACAGAAAGGAAAAGCTACAATTTTATAGAGATAAAAAGTGAAGGACTCCGGAAGTCTGGTTTTCGTGATTTTTCATTTTCCATTTCAGTTCTCCAAGTGGGGAGAGCGTAATAAGCTTGTTGTGATATAACAGGGCTGGATGGTCATAGACCATCACTCATTCCCACTAATCATGCTCATACTCAACCGGAAAAATTAAAAATTCTTAAGTAATCACTTGATTGAGGTTCCTGTCAAACCAATTAGGTAATAAACAGCTAATTTTTGCAATACCAAAATAAGGAAATGCAACAAGTCACCTGCTATTACCTACTTTATAGCGGAGATCATTTAATAATGGCCTATGTAATACTAGCCGAAACTCGTAATGGATGTTGACATCCTCAATTAAATTGTTGCAAGAGGCAGAGCGGTAGTGTATGCAGTGGGTTGGAACGGCGAAGAAAAAATAGATTTTTAACTCATTCTATGTCGGTATTTGCTATGAAATTTCAATTAGCTCAATTTTAGATTATGTAATGAAGCGCGAGAGTGAGTTATAAATTAGATTGTGAACTTAAGACTTTAAGATTTTATCTTTTTGAGGAGCAAAGATGAAAAAATGGTTCATAATTAATTGTAATGCTACATTTGATATGGTGTAATTACGAGAAACTTCCTAGTTTTTGGGACTGTGAGATGCTTTACGCAATAAAAATGTAGGGCGATGAGATAAAAGAAAAAGATTTGGAGATTTGGGTGAATGTGCGCAATTAAAATGGATGATTAAAGAGTGGCGGTGGCTCTTTCGTTTTAGTTTTGGGAGATTAACGTCGTAAATATCAGATTATGTATCGATTGGGGGGAATTGTTAGTAGATATTTTAGAAGCCATAAGCCAAGGTCCCAACTTTGTCAATAGTACATTAACCTTTACTATAATTGACATAATTATTATGACATAAATCTACCAACTGCATGCAATAAACCTGTCATTCCATACTCTCTTATTATGTCACTCAATCCACAGGTGAAATCGAGTATAATTGCGTGTCATATTGTCAACTGCTCAACCATATAATCATGACGAGTCATATCTACCTGTAGCCATTTAACTATATCCTACACCGGTAAAGGTGCACCCTGCGATCAAATCGCCTCTGATGAAATTGCAAGTTTGACAAAAATAGTGTGAAAAACTGCTTATCCTTTTTTTCTCTTAAAATAGTTTAATTAAAAGCTTTCAAACTAGAAACACTGAAAAGGAGTAGCTCAATCAACATCTGCTCTCAGAAAGGGAGAGTTTTTTCTATTTTGTTTTTAGTCTATTATTAGCTTCTAAAGTGTTTTCATAAGAAACAGCTTTGAAAAGTTAACAAAGAGGAGTAGGCACTTCTACAATACTTCATTATCTTTCAAATTCACACTTTTAAATAGCAGCTTATCATCGTCTTGCCTCTATCCAAATAAGGACCCCCGGCCATTTCACAATTAGCTGGTGTAACCATCCTAAATTAGCAATTTGCTTTTACTTTCAAATACGTTAAGAAAGAATCCATAAATCCTTAGACCAAACAATTACTCATTGTAGACTGTAGCCGGCTATTAAAGTGTCATCTGAAATGCTATTGTCACCGGGAAATCCTAAGAGCTGTCAGTCCCAGCTAATTATTCGCCCCAGACTACAATCATTCTCACATCCTCTTCAAATTCCTGGCATATCCACCCTCAAAAGTCAACAGAATCAGAACCCGTTTTATCTGTGGGAATCGCCCCGCATATTTACGAGATTTTTAAAGAGGAAACCTCATCTTTTAAACACAACAGTTATTATTTACCAGACGTCATCATAAATTTATCTGTCTTGAGTAATAAACATACTCGTATTTTAATAAAATAACTCATTATCCTTCTCATAGCAGGACCAAGCAGGAACTCTACCAAACGTATCATCATTTTTCCCTCAACAATTGCGATATGAAATGATTACGCAAAGAACCGTTCGCTTCATATCGAGCTCTAGTCAACCTCCCCCTTATAGTTAAAGTTAACGATTATCTTACTCGAGCGAGCAATTAAAGGTAAAAATACCGCTCCTTTTGTCACCTCTTATTTATGAATATTCCAATTTTTAATGTGCCAAAGGCGCTTGCACTCTCAGCCTCCAACTCCAACTACGACTCGTTTTAATTAATATTTTACCGTTTTTACAACCGAGTAAATTGTGCAAGAAATTTTATTACCAAGCGCCTGCTCAATATGCGTCTATTTCGTAAAAATGGCATATGGCACGGGCCATTCCACAAATCAATTGGATTGTATTTTGGTGTGGCCCGAATGAATCTAATTTGGATTCAGTTATTCATATTTTGATGCAATGCAACGAAATAAGCTCAAGGTTGATAGCTCCTGCATCTACATCAGAATAATCTAGTTTCTCCTTTTTACTTTCAGACTATTTTTCATCGTGACTTTTTGATAGTGGATTAGGCTACTAAAAATTATCTTATCTTTTTACGTCCTGCAAAAATATGATCTGGCATGGTCAAAAGAGAAAGGTGGTTAAATATAAAAATAGCTCAAATTTTAGGGTGAGGTGATGATTACAGTCGCGCTTTAAAACCCCTTTTTGGTGTGAAAAGCTTTAATTAAATTTATCATCATCATTAAATTATAATAAAGCTTTGTCTTCGCTTAACTCTCTTCCATTTTTCAACCGTTTGTTTTACGTGGATGTTATTCTCTTTTTAAAAAAATTCTGACATGGGTAATTTGTTTATTAAATCATAAAATAATAACAGGAAAAAATTTAAAAGGATCTTTATGATTTTTGTTTTGAAAAAATTTAAAAATTACATCAATTTGTTGGGCAATGAGCAAATCATGTTTGAGAAAGATGCTGTAATAGTCAGACAGGTAATGGGTGTAGGTACAAGCGTGTAAAAAGGGTCGTAATTAGTGGAGAAATTTAATACGATTAAGCTTTTAAAACAAATATGGGATGAAATGATTGATGATTGCTTAAAAGATTAAATGTCCAGTTTTCTGACAAACACGAACAATTCAACAATCTGTGATATTGGATGATTTAATTAGCTCTTTTCCCACAAATAAAGTCGCCCAACCTTTTAAAATGACTACCATTTTATGTAGAAAATTTTCATTAATTTCTTTTCTACAAATCTAAAAGCAATTAAGCCCAATTCAAACGTATCTAAAACTTTTGTAATCTTTTACTTTACATTTGTACCTGTAACTTGAGAGGATGAAAATGCTGTCGTAGAAAAATAAGGACATGCTACATCCAAAATCTCTTAATTACTTTTCTTTACTTGATTAAATTGCATTTCTTAAATCTGATAGTAAAGAAATATTAATGAAGCGTAATTAAAAATTGATCGTATCAGGTAGGCAGCTGTGTATAAAGCCAGTACTTTTCACAACCTAAGAAATAATTTATTATTCATTATGAATTAAATATAACTGTAGATGAAATAAGCACAAAGTCATCATCAAAGCAAAAAATCTATTAATATGTTCACGCAAACATAACTACGTTAAGTGAGGAATCCTCCTCTTATCTTGGCTTTACCAAAGCTTTAACCAAGTTGTAATTATTTTTAGTGCGTTTTTTGCAATCAATAAATTTTTATCTTTGTGGCAATTGAATTTTTTTTGCAACTTCAACATCAGCTTTGACTTTGGTATTTAAAGCCAACGTTTCACTAACATCGTTAGCATTTTAACTAGCAAAAAAGAGGAGATAATTAACCTACCCATTTTTATTAAGAAGATTATCCCCTTTTACAGTCTGTTGCTTGCTCGTGCTCCTCTTGTATACGACTAGAGCATCGTCTCTCAACCACTTCAAAGATGCCCTTCTACCCCCACCACCCCCACAATTGTTTCTGAACGAAGATGAGGTTGATGAAGATAAGAGTTTACGGCTTATGGGTTTTGTGGGACTGCTATTACTTCTCTGAATTCCTCTTTTATCAAAAAGAATCGTTCTTGATGAATATGTAGTGCTCGGGGAAGCGAGATCATTTCCTCCATCCCCTTCAGTAGAGATTAGCTTGATTGTCTTTGTCACTGTTTTCTTTATTGTGTACATTTTGCAAACATTAAAACATGAACTGCTTCACAATAACATTTGCTAACCTTGATCACAACCCGGATATTTTTTACCTCACTATTTTGATTGTTGACTACTTCAAAAATATTTTCCTCCAAACTATTTACTCTTCTGCAGTTTATTAAACTTGCGACAAAAATTTTTCTCCCCACCTGTGCACACTCGCCAACAGCCGGTGAAAAACTAACAATAGAATTTTTTTTTCAATAAACCTTTTTGAAAAATACAGACTAGGAAATGAATGGGTATACTCATACTCCCGTCGTGTGTCATGTCGTGAAGGGGTATAATAATAGCTTGCAAATCCCTCAATACTCGGCCATCACACACCGGCAGTTGACCGTTTTTTCAAAATTATAATAAACTTTAAGTATATCATCAGTTGAGCTCATTCATGTATGAAGTCATGATGATGACGACGGATGGAAAACCATTTCATCTAAATTGCATATGGTAAATAGTTAAATGTAGGCATCATGTGCACCCCGTGCAGTGCCTTGGAGCTATGATAAATATTTTCTCACAACTTGACTAACGTATGAAGAAATTTGAATCGTGGGAGTGCTTTGGCAAGACATAGTTTAGCACACTCTGATATTTAATCCAACTTGACAGTGACAGTCGTCACTAATAGAATATGCGTGAGAATGATATCTAACTCATAAGCCACTACTCACTAGCTAGTAACTAATCAACTTCTCAAATGATTACAGCACGAAATATATGCTTTTGTTAGAAAAACGTGGTTTATTGTTAAGCCATGTAAAGTTGGGTGGAGTGGTAGCATTTATCTAATATTCACATGACAAGGTTGATATCTGGCAATGTATCCGCTGACAATGATTTAGTTATATTTAATTGGTGCGAAATATGTAGAAAAAAATGTGGGAAAGGAGAAATATTTTATCACTAGCTCAAGTTACTTTTTGAGGTTAAAATCAGTTTGAGATGCACTAATTATGGCAAACCACAAGATTAAAATTAGGGATGAGCCCCAATTAAATAATCTTCAGCTCAGGTAAATCAATCAATGAATGTTTAGGAAGTGATTTCGCAGTTAACCTCGTCTCAACCGCAAAAGCATCTACAATTTTCTACCCGTAAACCATCAGAGTTGAGAAACCTGTCAATATTTTTTGAGTTCTCTCTCCCATATCAAAAAATAGTTGCGTGCTCATACATTTCCAACCTGTTTAGATGATTGCACTTGCAAAAGTTGCAATCGTAGAAATCTAAAATATGCGCTTCTCCCATTGTGGTTTCTTCTTAGCCGTGGGAAAATATTTGTAACGAGACAACAACTTTAAGCATAGTTTATGTTGATATTTTTGAAGCTTTAAAGCAGAGTCTAAACCCGCATATAAATTCATTAACATATCAAAATCATTTACAGTCGAACTTCCGTAAGAACAAACACCACGGGAAGCAATATTTTCTTGTTCTTAGGGAGTTTTGTTCATATAGAATCACCCTATTAGAACAAAATTTTGCTCCTACAGAGTTTTCTGCAAAAAATTCATCGCGCGAAAAGTAAAGCTATGAAATATTTTTATATTACAACTTGAGAATAAAAACTGGAATACCACAGCTATATTAGAAGGATTTAATTTGGAAATTAAGAAGCAATGAGATAAATTTGTTTAATT
>JAHZMU010000142.1:0-11641 GCA_027743725.1 Rambutsinella grinnellia | reverse complement strand
GTTTTGCGAGTACAGAGAACATAATGGAGAAGATCCTACGGACGTGCTCTGTCACGATTGGAGAACTGTAATATTTAAATCGGTGGCTGGTGAGGCAAAGATTCATTTACGAATTGTTTGAGATTCAGGGAAATACTTAAATTTTTATTTAGACCCAGAATGTGAGCAGCACATGGTTCATTCCACATTCGACACGAGGGATTCAATTGGCCATGACATTCTTGACGTTCTTATTGACGTTGCTATTAAAGTTAGTGAATACAGAACTGAAATTGGAGAAGATCCTGAGCCAGACGTTATGCTCATGTGGAGAACAGAAAAGTTTTCGGAATTATATTTCGGTAAAAAATACATCATATTCTTCCAAATATCGATTAATAAATTCATTCGTGTAAAATTAAAAATATTTCAGACTTGTCGACATGCACTGAAATGGATGATTCCAAGAAGCATGAAAAGCTTTGTCGAGATATATTAGGACTCCTTGCAGATGTTGCTGTAACGGCATCCGAATACAAAGATGAGACTGGCGAGGATGCTCCAGACGAGAAATTACTTGCTTGGAGAAATGACCTATTTCAGGATCTTTATTCAGGTGAGTGTCTCTTCATTGACTATGTCATATTGCAATTTTGACTGACACATTTTAAATGGCTTAATATTTCAGAACTGGAGTGTCCTGAGGACACGGATGGATCATCCAAAAGAGACAAAATCGGCATGGACATTGCCGACCTTCTTGTTGATGTTGCTGTTCAAGCAAGTGAATTTAAAGAAGCCAAGAACCAAGAACCTCCAGAAATGTTACGTTTCGTTTGGAGAACTGAAAAATTCGCTGAATTATATTACGGTATTAATAATTGCTGTAAAACATGTTAATCTCAAAATCTGAATGGATTAAAATATTAATTCTTGACATATTAGGTTTGGAGGCTACGTGGAAGGAGGGGGCGAAGATTACGCCTGCGCAATTCATGGAAATGCTTAATGTCAATGGTAATAAAGATACACTTGTAGACTGTCTGCCTTGCATCTCGCCAACTCTGATATTTTTCATGAATTTTTAATTTTTTATATAGATGGTGTCTGTCTAACGATTTGAAGTACCACTTTTTATTCATTTGAATGAGCCTTGAAATGTCCCGAATCGAGAATATAGTGCCGAGGAAAAAACAAGAATTTTTATAAACTTGTGTGAATAAATTGGACAAGACTGCAAGAGCTTGATTACTAACTAATTGTACAACACTCGTTCAGTTGACGTAGTCCAGCTTCATTAATCGCAACAATCTTTAGTAAAACTAATAGAAAAGTTGTGTAGAGTAAATCATGTTCACTTATCTACTATCTGAAATATTTTTACCTAAGAACATGTACGATTTGCAAACTTGCATCTTCCAAGTTCACTCTCACGCGTATGCAAAAAGTATTCACGGCCAGGGTCACAAAATGTAGTTCAAGATCGTTCTAACAAAATTCTAGACCTTGCATACTTTTTAGATTTCACACACCTGCTTATCTATTGTAAATTATTTACCCATTGCACGTTACTTATTATCACATCACTGCATTAAAATGCAGAGAAATTGGAAATTAAATCATCNAGAACATGTACGATTTGCAAACTTGCATCTTCCAAGTTCACTCTCACGCGTATGCAAAAAATATTCACGGCCAGGGTCACAAAATGTAGTTCAAGATCGTTCTAACAATTCTAGTCAATGCGAATACTTTTTAGATTTCACACACCTGTTTATCTATTGTAAATTATTTACCCATTGCACGTTACTTATTATCACATCACTGCATTAAAATGCAGAGAAATTGGAAATTAAATCATCATTATGCAGGATTATGTGAATAAATATTCCAAGGAAAGATAATATTGAGGAATACGCCCAGCTACTTGTGTTAATGTATTGCATGTAATTACTCCATAAAATAAATTAGACACATCGTATATCAGTTATAACAATAATGGTTATGCGATGATTATTCCTCAAAGCGTTTTTATGGATCGGCACTTGTTTCTAGACGTCTTCACGATTTACGGATGATATGATGACTAGGATGAGAACCAGAGTCGCATCATCCCAATTGAAATTCTTGATGAATGTCAGTCAAGTTTTTGTAAAATGCTTTCTAACATTTTTCCTGTCTTGGGGAACACGCGCAGTATCTTTTTTGTTGGGTTACCTGTACAATTCCTCCAAAAAATTACCAATTCAACTAGCGATAGGTAACTAGTTTAGAAGTGACAAGGAATTTTGTGTTCATGATTTGCAAAAATGTATATTTTTTAAGCAAAAAGCAATGCAAATTGCGACTTGTCTGTAGAGGAAAAGGGGTGGCAAAAGTATTGAGTAGGTAGTTGAAGATAATGAGAGGTTGATGCGAGAAACTGTCGGAAACAGTTTTAATTCTCTGCATTTATCTGTGATTGCGTGGAAGAGTCAACACTGTTATTACATCATCAACAGTGAAACGATATAGAAAGTAATGAAATTTTAGATTTAACATTTAGTTTATGTTTGTATAGTGCAGTGTGATTATCTTGAGTTATCTATTTGATAAGCTAAAAGGTAAATGGTGAAGTAAATAATAGATTTTGCTATCTTTAAACCGTCGACATGTGAAGATAAAATTGCATCTATTATCTAGCTAGTGTCTTTCTATCACATTCGCAGTCAATCTGCAAAACACACAGACGAGGCTCGGACTAGCCGAAAACAAGCTATGAGCTGAAATTGCAACAAAGATAGTTACTTTCGCTTTGTTGCATGCAAGCGATTCACGATACAAAACCCTTCCTCAAATCCCGTTTAAAACTTTGCGAGTGTCCCCATGCAAAGTACAGTTTTTAGAAATTTCACGGTATCGATTTACGTAGATTATTATTTGAAAGTAAAACATTAGTGTAATTCATGAATATGCAGTGAGATGAGAGGGACTGCATTCTTAAAGAAGGTGAAGTTTTTAAAAGATTAAAAAACGCAAAATATTCTCAAGTGAATCATCTCTGTTAGGATAAGTTACAGAGTCTAAAAAAATAATAGTGAAATGTGAGTTAATTTACTCTCAAGGTAAAAACTACTTTGTTAATTTTTTAAAGTGATTTGTCAAAACCTGTAATTTTAGGAGAGACAAACACGGGTTTTTTGACGCGACAATAGTAAAAATTATAATAGTATTTGCAATAGCGAGTCAGGCATTTGGCACGACTGTCAATCATTTGGCTAAATATAGTGTTCAAGCTAACCTTATAAATATTCATCAATTACATAATAATTGCATCTGTAGTAATTATGCTATTGAACAGTTGTCTAGTTCAAGATGCGTTGCAGCCACAGTAATTATCCGATTAGCTTAGGAACGCCATCAGCTCTATATGAACGTTCAGGGTCACGCTAAAAGCATTCATATCTGTTTGGAGCAAAAATCAGGAGTTTCCAATAAAGGTTAAAGCATCAGCAATGAAAGCAGTTAACAATTAAATGGAACGTGTCATATGAAATTGCAGATGTGGGTAGTGGGTAATAACCGTGTCAGTTTCAATGTGCCAACTTACAGATCGGCAAACATTAACCAAAGTAGTTAATGTTTACTGACAAACTGATAATTTGACATGCGACTCATCCCCAATGTCTTTGCTCCATTTACCTCAGACTCGTGCCCTTTTGTGGTGACGCCGTTTTTGAGTCTGGACAGATATTTTCAAGATGTGGTTGTTCAATAATTGTCAGTTTGTCACCCCACCATTTGATTTCATTACTATCAGTATCAGGAAAATTCTACCTTAATTCGTGGGAGATAGACATTTCCGTACGTGATCCCAGCATTTGGTCTGCTTTTGGCCTTTTCAGTTTGTATGTTCATAATAGTGACAGTCCACTATAGCCACACGTTTTCCCCATTTGCCAATGTGGTATGGGCTTAAGTATTTATCTAATTATCCACGTTATAGTTTAGTGTCTGCGGTTATAATAACGCAGACCTGATAAAGTTGGTGAGCCAGAGAGAGGAAGATGCGAATAGTCAAATGTTTGCTTTCGTGACCATTTTTCTTCTTCCAACATAAAACTATCGTGTGAATATGGAATTAACTTTAGTTTCGTTTCCATCTCGTGTTGGACATCAACAATTAGGGCTATCATCTTTGTTGATTTTTCACACAGTCTTTGTATCTTTTCTACTGTGATAGTAGTAGCCTGAAAACATCGAGCTGTAAAATCCATTCCAGGATGAAGGAATAAATAGCATGGTACATTTTTTAAATGTGACTCATTTTAATACGAAAATATTTATTCTGAAAAAGCTAAAGATTTAAGAAAATACTCCGAGCTAGACTGTTTGATACGCACTTCAGTCTGTCGCTTCCAATGGAGGCAAGCGAGACAATTTAGCCTTTGTTAAAATGGTCATGCATTGGTACCTGTTTTGCATCAATACAGAGTATAACAAAAAGATAATAATCGTTTGGCATTTCGATTTCGTGCAGTTTTCTTTTCAATAGGAATTTTGGCGTAAGGAACAGGATATGTTAGGTCCTCACAAAGCAATTTTTCCACGGCTAATGTAGACATTAAGGTTAAGAGCGTGTGACAGTAATGCATTGCCGCAAATACTATTTGCCAAATAGTGAATTTATAATTTTAATGTTCCATTATTAATTCAATTATTGTGGGAAGTCGGGTTTTCACTCATTATTTTTAATTTTCCATTATTCCTTTTGTCCAGGCCATTGTTAACCAAAAAGTAGAATTGACGATCAACGATCACTGCACAAAAAGTTGCATTCAAGTGTGTAAAGGAAGTGAAGTGTTAAAATAAACTCATGGAAAAATTCATTAAATCCCCCATTAATTCACAACGTTTACTCGTCAATTGTTTACTGTCAGAACATATTGATAGAATCGGGTGGTATTTTTATTCTGTAATGAATGCTTGCACACGCAACTTTCATGCTCTTCATACCCAAGCTGACAATGACCTTTGTCTAAATAATAACTACCTTTTAGTGCAGAAAATGTTTTATGAATTGGCTAAGGCTTGTGAATACTTCCTTAGACTTGAATTGCTTTTGCAAAAACATCGTTTCGTTCGCATTCGGTGCGGTTTGCAATTTCAAATAGTGAAAAAGTTGCTATTGAATCGTACAAACAAATAATTCACAAAAAGTTGCATTCAAGTGTGTAAAGGAAGTGAAGTGTTAAAATAAACTCATGGAAAAATTCATTAAATCCCCCATTAATTCACAACGTTACTCGTCAATTGTTTACTGTCAGAACATATTGATAGAATCGGGTGGTATTTTTATTCTGTAATGAATGCTTGCACACGCAACTTTCATGCTCGTCGTAGAGAAGCTGACAATGACCTTTGTCTAAATAACTACCTTTTGGTGCAGAAAATATTTTATGAATTGGCTAAGGCTTGTGAATATTTCTTTAGACTTGAATTGCTTTTGCAAAAACATCGTTTCGTTCGCATTCGGTGCGGTTTGCAATTTCAAATAGTGAAAAAGTTGCTATTGAATCGTACAAACAAATAATTATAATTTAATTGCATGTTTTGTAAGGGGTGTGGTATATTTAGATGTCTATCAAGGATGGCTACTCGTAAAAGTGATAACCTACAGTGAAAACTAAAACCTGCAACGAATGAACTTAATTATAATTTAATTGCATGTTTTGTAAGGGGTGTGGTATATTTAGATGTCTATCAAGGATGGCTACTCGTAAAAGTGATAACCTACAGTGAAAACTAAAAACTAAACTAAAACCTGCAACGAATGAACTGTGCCTTAAGAAGGACCTGATACAATGATTTAATGAAGTGAGAAGTTTATCAAGTGAGCTATTATTATGTGTAAAAAACCAGTTTTGTACTTACTACAAAATTATCAATTCAGTTTTTGCATTTCAGTTTTAATCGACTTATTAGCAGCAAATCGTGAGCAAAATTAGTGCACTTTTGACCAAAATTGTTCCAATACGCAATTATCCAGTAAATCAAGAAAATCATGGATACGTCTGGAAGAGCAGGGTTATTATTTCGTGGAGAGAATCATTCGGAAGTTGTACCACTGGACCAGCCAAGTCCAAGTGGACATGCAAGTCGGGAATATGATCCAGGTAAAACTTGTATACAACTAGACACAACTTTGTGTTGCTGGCATATTTTTTCAAATGTTCGTTGTTCTGCAATCGAAGGTGTGGTAACATGGCTTCTGATGACAACCGCTTTAACATGGCTTATGATCCCGGGTGTCGGGTTTTTCTACAATGGAATGGCTAGGAGTAAATCTTCGCTGAGTTTGCTAATGATTTGTTTGTGGTCATGTGCGGTCGTATCAATTCAGGTATTACTATATGTGCATATTATGTAGATATCTTTTCCTAAAGTAACAGATTCCTTTTTACGATTGCAGTGGTACTTGATTGGCTTTTCTCTATGTTTGAGTGACACGGGTAACTGGATGATTGGAAATGTTGACCACTTATTCCTACAAAATATTGGGGACATGCCAAACTTCACTAATGAAAAGGTTCCTCAGCTCCTCGCAGGCATTTGGTATTGTCTATTTGCTGCCATTACTCCAACAATTATATTAGGTGGGGTTGCGGAACGAGCAAGGTGAGTGTCTGTAACTATTCGAATGAATTCTTAGAAATTGTTGATAGATGTTAGAAATAATCCGAATTTTAATTATTCAGATTCCTTCCAACAATAGTCTTCATTTTTGCTTGGTCGACGTTAGTTTTCGATTTTTTAACGTACTGGACTTGGAATAGAAACGGGTGGAGTTGGAAAATTGGGGGTACTTGACACGTTATAATACGTGATCGTAAGAAATTAGGAAGCTGATAGAAATATTCTCCTCTAATTAATTGCAGCTCTTGATTTTGGAGGAGGAACACCCGTCCACATTTCAACCGGAAGTGCTGCTTTAGCATATGCTTACATGGTTGGGAAGCGTACGGATACAACGGAGCGTCCACCGCATAATATGACTCATGTTTATATTGGTAAAAGTCGAAGACTAATAATTTCAAAGAGTTTAATAAGAAATGAAAAGATATTAATTTCAAATGTATTTGCAGGAACTTCCTTCATTTGGTGTGGATGGTTAATTGCAAACGCAGGATCTGGTCTACTCCCCCATTTGCGTGCGGTTACCGTTATGATTACAACAAACTTGGCAGCGGCCACTGGAGGAATTACGTGGAGCGTTATAGATTACTTCCGCCACGACAAGAAGTGGTCTGCATTGGGATTCTGTGCGGGAACAATTTGTGGTCTTGTCAGTATTACTCCAGCATCAGGTAAATAAAAACAGTTTTTGTGCCTGCAGATATCAATCATGTCTAAAGAATTATTGTTTAACAATATTTTTTAGGCTACGTCACTCCAAGCTCCAGTATAGTATTCGGATTTGTTGGCGCTCTCGTCTGCAACTTTGCAATGTGCTCTAAGCACATCCTTCGCGTAGATGATACATTTGACGTATTCTCATGTCACGGAATTGGGGGCATGGTTGGAAACGTTTTGACTGGAATATTCGCACAGAAAGCTGTAGCTGCAGTTGACGGACAAGAAATTGACGGAGGTTGGCTAGACGGAAATTGGATGCAAGTACCCCTACAATTACTAGACACTGTAGCTGGTTTCGCGTGGTCATTTGTAATGACTATCGTTATCCTTTTCGTCATCGACAAAATACCCGGACTTCACATTAGAGCTTCTCCCGAAGAAGAGCAAGAGGGGCTTGATAAAGCTGAATTGGGATTTAACATGTATGAACACATTGAAGAAGTCAAAGGACAAGTGGCAATGTCCGCTACTGTTCCAAGCTTCATCTCTATTAATCCCTTAACGGCGGAGAATGGAAAATTAAAGTCTAGCCATAAAAATAATCAAAATGCAGGGATTGAGACAACTGAGCACTTGTAATTTTCACAAATGATAATTTTGTCTAAATAGTTTATATAAGCCGCGCCTTGCTACTCAAGCCACTCCGCAGTATTTTTAATCTACGACATAACTGGGGTTATAATCTGCAATATTCTCATGAAATTACTAGAATTTAATTCTCGTCATTCTCATTTAGGGATTTAGGCAAAGCCTCTTTAATTTTAAAGTAAACCATTATTAAATGCAATTTTACATCAATCTGCTTTGATCTGAGGATTATGTTAATTTCATAGTTAGAAATACTATTGTAGTTAATTTTAAATCGCGATAGCCTTTATATAAGCTGAAGAATGCCTGCCTTTAAAAACAATCGCAAATGTAGAGAGAAAGCAATCAAGGACACTTTAATGTTCAAACGCATCGTCAAATTATTTAATGACTTGTATAATACTTTAACAATAACAAACAAGGCAATAAAAGAGCAAACGTGTCACCCTCTCTATTGTATTCACTAATTGGGAATAATTTAAAAAGTTTTTAAAACTAAATCAATATTCATGGCACATCCATCCCCTGTCATGTAAAGACATAATATAGAGATTAAATAACAATAACACTTGACTTGTCTAATCAATTATCATTGGCACATCATCAATTATTCGTTCATAAAGAATTTCAACAATAAAAAGATTTGTAATGCTCATACCTTAAGAAAATAAGTCGGTTCTATTGTTTCTCATCCTGTCAAACTAAATCATAAGCTCTAAGAGACAGACCACCGGTGCGGGGCCAGGGGAAGCAAGACCCGTGGCCCAAGAGAGAAAAATGTAAGCATCTTTTAGAGAATACATTCATTCAAGAAGGCTTTCGATTTTTTGCGAGCATTATTTACAATCACAACAAAAAATGACTAGGCTCTTCAACAAATGACTGACAAAGTTATAAATATTATTTTTGCCTTAGTGTCTACCAGCTTAATTTTAAGGAGATCATTATACTGGATAATATAAAGCCATCACAGGATACGTTTTTCCACCTCTATTACGACATATATAGTGTGAGCCATAAAAAAGTTATTGAGAGAAAGAACCGTCTCGACTAAAGATTTTTTACATATTAATATGGCAAGCATTTATCAACATGTCAAAAGTTAAGAAAAAACATGGGGAATTGGGCTCATGGCATGGCTCATGACAGTTGATGTAGATGTATAAGATAATAATTATAATATTCCTTTAGACTGAAGCTTCATCAATGACGGTAATAGATCTTGATGGAGGCTCTGCAGTAGACCTCCTCCCAGACCGTGGTGGATGTTGATGATGAGTATTACGGAAGACGGGGATTTCTCTAAGGCCAGACCCAGACGGTTGACCGCTAACATTGTCTGTTGAGTTTGGATCATCGGGACACTCACCGAATGCGAGTGGTGCACTATCATGACTATGTTGATGGGAGAGTTGGGGTAGTTGAGACAACTGTGCAGGAATGAAATGAAATGCTCCAGGGGCCAACAAGTGATGGTGGTGAGAACTACTTGGATTAATACTGGCAGCAACAGTTGACCCAGTGATGGAAGAAGCTCCGTCACCATCACTGCCCCCATTATTACTCGTTCCAACACCAACAACTCCGCTCGCGACGGCAGCTGCAGTTGCACCAAAATGCTGAGCAAAACTGGGTCGGACAGCGGACCATCTTCTGGCGCGCTTCTCAATGAGCACAGCGTACTCAGGGTCATACTCGGATAAAAGACAGTTCTCCACTTTGTTACAGGAAGTAATGCAGTCTCCAAAATAGTCGGCCCATTCTTCAAAATAAATGTCCTGTGGAGAAAAACCACAGAGAAAAAATTGTGTAGAGCCAACACAAAAATATTGCCGCAAAGTTTTTGTGCAATAAATTTTTTCAACTTTTCGCTTCGCGTAAAAGCAATGTTTGGTAAGGGAAGGCGAGAAAGAGAAAAAATTGTTTTCGCCAAAGTCAAAAAAATAATGACATTTGGCTACATATTTTACAGCTTTGTTGATAGATAAAACACTACACAAATTACAACTGAATTTGATAAATCAGCCACAAGTTAGCACTACAGCTATAAATTTTTAGTAAAAAAAGTGAAATTTTTCCATCTTTTTAAGAAAGCGATGAGTTATAAATCCATTCCCTAATGGGTATTTTTTTTTCTTACTTGAAAATCCATATCGATAAGACCTTCCTCTGAAATACAAGTAAGCTCTTTTGCCAACATGGATGGATCAATTCCAATTCCAGCAATTTGTCCCTCAGAGTCATGCTTCGACTGACTTGGAATGGGTTCCACTGGGAAGGAAAATGAGAGTTTCCTTGCCTTTGGAGACTGTACTGTCTCAGTTGTCTCGTTACTAAAGAAAGAGATGAGAAAAAAATGTGTCAACACAATATGCCCCTCTCACACGGACCATTTCTCATTGTAGAGTGATAATAATGACAATTGACACGTGAGTCATCTAAGAAAAGATGTTGAGTAGCCCACGTATTAAAAGCTTACAGATTAACTTACGTTTTCATTGAACTATTATTAGTTTTCCTTCTGGACAACCTTCTTCTTCGAACATCAGTAAGAAACAAAAATGATGTTCCTAAAAATACCGTCAGAGCTGCCAGATAATAGCCTATTTTCCATCCCAAGACTGAATTGATGTAACCTATTTTCCAGGGAAATTTTGATTAAATTTTTGCTTTTGTGGCATGAATGAAAATGAGAGTGGGATTGACAAATTTCATTAAGAAAGATGAAATATTTCACTTCGCCCCTACCTGTAAGAGCTGTCCGCCGTAACCATCGACGGCAGTTAGAGCGACTATTGAGATCCCGCAGACGACACTTGCCATCTGAGCAAATTTTTTAAATGAGTATAACACATAAATGTTAATTAGGACAAGTAATATTTTAATCATTTTACCTGGCATAAATACTGTTTTGATACTCTACATTCCTGATTCTTTTGTATCACAATGAGCCCAAATAGGAAGCACCCAATCATCCACGCTAAGCCTATGTAGATATGGAGTAAAACTAAACTGAAATCGTCAATATCGTCACCAGTGCATTCGATTACCTGAAAATATCAAACATTTCATTATGATTTCCGACGCAGAAAAATCTGTTATGTATGTTGAGAGCGTGGTATTTGTCACAGTTTATCACAGCTCTACAAGAAGAAAAATATAAAACGACGTACAAGATTAAAAAGAGGTGTATTTATTCCAAACGAGGTGAAAGCAGTTGACAGTAAAAGAATCTGCAGAGTTTTGCTTCTCAAACAGGAAAAGTCTAGAAATGGTGGTTTATCTTCCCGTTTTTCCTTTTCCTTCATCTGGAAAAAATAAAGTTAATTTTTGCGTTAAAATCGTATCATTAAACTTGATAAATTGGTAATAACTTCAAGAAATGCATTTGCAGTTAAAGCTAAAAGCTTTATTTCGAATTGAAATGGATAATTAACTAACTTTGTCAATTCACCAATTATTCTATAGCATAATGGAATAATGGAATTTGTTCAGGTATTTTGAAAGATGCACTTTTTCTATACAATTCAAACTGCCAATTGAATAACGAAATTGGAGTCAACCCAGGTCAAACGAAAACTTTTTGCAAGAAGCATTTTTATCTCTAAAGTTAACAAGTTGTTCCTCAACTAGGATGACATGCTCCTTTATCATTGGTTTTCCAAAGTGTTTACATCAT